>RJWH01005318.1:0-79847 GCA_004363575.1 Solenodon paradoxus | reverse complement strand
AGGGAGGGAGGAGAGAGAGGGAGGGAGAGAGAGAGAGACAGAGATAAGGAGAGAGAGGTGGAGAGGAGGGGGGGGAGGGGAGAGGGGGGGAGGGAGGAGAGAGAGGGGGAGAGTGTGTGTGTGTGAAGCCATCTACTCCTTTCCTTAGAGCCGCATGCACACCCTGCAAGAATCTCTTTCCCAGGAGCAGAAAGTCCTCCTCAGAGGCAGCCCAGCGGTCCAGCCCGGCCCCAAACCTCAGGAGAAAGCTGACAGTGTATTCCCAGTCCCTCCCGGGGCTAAAGACAGAAACTGTTCACAGCTGTCACTGCTCATGCCAGGGGGAGAAAAGAAGCCGGCTGTGGGACAGCAGCGGCCACACTCGACCCTGCTGCCAATTCTCACTGAATAAAAAGGAATCACCTCCAAACAACAGCAGCACCGTTGTCCCTGGAGATAGAGACAACCACGGTGAAGAGAGCTCGAGAGCTCGTCACACTATGGATTCTGCTGTGTATAACTGAGATTCCACAACTGTCATTAAAAGCTATTAAAGGGCTTTTTGATCTCCTTGAAATCCTAGGAATAACTATTAACACATAAAAGAACCACAATACAACACATATTTTCTCCCTCCCTCCTTCACTCCTTCTAGCAATTGTTCTTCTGGACAGCCTCATCCAGGGGCAAGCAGAGGCTGGCACCATTTTTCTCCAAAAGCAAATTTGACTGGGGTCTAAGAACTCCTGAAGGCAAAGTTCTGTGTTCTAAACCCAAACTCGCAAAGTCAACAGACCTTAGTCTCAGCCTCAATATGACCTACAAACACCAAAATGTCCCTCCTTCTACAGAGTCCTCAAATAGGCCCCTTCTCCAGCTACTCCTGAGTACTCCCAGTTTTTCTCCCGGGGCCAGCACTCTCCACTGTCCCCCACCCCCACAGCCCCTCAGTTCTTCCACTGAGAAAGCAACTAGAAGACTTCACTCCCCCACTCCCCCAGACTCTGTACTACCTGGCCCAAGCTCGTCTATGCTTCCATCAGTGCCTACGGGGAAACCAACAACAAAAAGTCACACACACTGGAGTGACTTAGTTTATTCTTTCCCTCTTGAAAAATAAAAGCCACTAACTGTTATTCTGAGTGATCAGAATAAGTGCATATACCACTCCAAGCAGATGCAGAGATGTCTGTTACAATAAGTTCACAGCCTTCTGTCAAGATCAATAATCAGTGTTGACCTAGTTTGTGCCGACACAAATGCCTCACTTCCAAGACTCCAGACTGAGAGCTCCTGAGTTATGAACTTTCCCTGCAGAGCCACAGCAGCTGCAAGGTCTTCTAGAAAAGAACCTGGGAATTCAAAAAGAGGAAATCATCCATTTGGGCTTATTTTGGAGAGATATCACTCTGAAGACCCAATTCACAGGATTTGTTTGGAAGCTGCAGTCGCTGTCTCTGCTACTTTGTGTGTTGACAGCATGGAAAATGCGACATGCAGCCAAAGGTTCCTGGGTGTCCATGCCGGGCACCACTCAGACCCTGGCACTCAACAGTAAAAAGGACGATCCTGCTAGGCTCCCCTTTTCTGACTTATAAAGAGTCAAGCTTATGGGGCGGGGGTAGTCCCTCTTCTAAAAGAACAGAAATGGTTTGAAACTTTACAAGTCCTTAAAACTTACTAGCACCTAAAATTAGCTTCTCTGATAGACAATTTGTCTCAGCTTTTACACAATGCAGACAGCTCACCGAGAAGGGCAAACTGCCTGCATCAACCAGCAGAAGCATTTGGAAAATGAAAAGGAGAGCTAATTTTAGGAGGTAACATTTTCACTCCAACCCTTTTGTGCTTCTGTCTGGCGAAAAGGCAGGCTAGGAGATAAGGAAATTATCCCCTAAATCTCTCCACTGGACCTCTTACTGGGCATCAGTCCCCACCCAAACCACTCCAAAGTACCAGGAGACTCTATTTTATCATTTCATGAGCAAAGAAGTCAATTCTCAGGAGGAACAACTTTGGTAGATTTACAGAACTCACTGTCTCCACTAAAGAAACATTTTCCCTCTCCATCGCCCTTATGTTGATTATTAAACATTTACTCCCAGCCCAGAGCTTCGCTAACCAGGACCTAAGAACTTGTTGAAACACTAACAGGATCATGTCAAGAATGTTTTAAGTAGTCTAAAATAAGGCAACTGTTTTACCTCTCTGGACAAACTGGAAATAAACACTGCAGGTATAAGATTTCAGTTCAACCACCACGCCCTGGCCCCTGAACTTCTCAGGGGCAGGTAGATGTGCTTCAGAAGAAGATGGTACACAAGTGACAGAACTGAGAGGCCCCTGGACAGGAGCTGACCACAGGTCCGAAGGGTCCCAGCCTCAAAGGAAGGAAAGGCAGGGTGAAGTGGAGTGTGGCTATGGTTAACACTTGCTGTAATGACAAAATGACAGCGAAGAACTCTGGTGTAGGACACACTGAGGAAGCAGAAGAGGAGGGAAAATCCACACACATAGCTACTCACAAACACATGAGTAGGTAGACCTCTGTGGACACGTTATGTATATACACATATGTATGTGTGACACATTCAGGAAGTTTGTAGAAAACAGACACACACACACACAAACATGTATCTATGTATAAATATGTACATTTCATACACACCCAGGACTATGTATGTGTGTAAATATATATTCCATTTTCTAAGTGCATAAACATATACATATGTATATATTCTTCTGTATACTTAAATGAACGCACACAGACACACACGGATTTTGGATGAGACAGCCCTACATTTTAATTACACCTCCCTACTGAAGAGCTCTGTGACCCTGAGGACGCTGCTCAGCCCTCTGCGCCCACACTGCAGAATCTGGTCAGCAACTCCGACTCTTCACAGGAGTGTGAACGATGACGAGTAGCACCAACAAGCCCGCTCAGCAACAGCAGATGCACAAGAGTCCAACACCGAGCGAGTTTCTCTCATGTCCTCTGGATTCATCTGAGAAATAAGTTACACCTCGCACTTTAGAAAACCAAAGTGCAGAGTGATGGGACAAGCTGCCCAGAACCTCGGCAAATGAAAACTGCTCCCAGCACTGCACCTTCACTTTTAATTGCTGCATGAACAAACAATACATTGTGTCCCACTCCCCACCACAGACCGAGAAGCTGGGACACAAGAGAGGAACCACCCACCTTGCCCTCAAGGAGCCTGGGTCCTGAGGGGCGGGGGGCAGGAAAAAATACCAAGAACTAAATATTTACCAAGGCAGTGTCTACCACACCAAGCCACAGATAACGCAGTTCCTTAAGAGTCAGAAGCCTAGAACAGAAGGAAGCTGAGAGCGATCGGAGCCAGATCTGTCCTTCCTGCAGATGTCAGGCCTGAAGGACTGGGCCCTTTGCTTGGATTCGCAGAACCATCAGCCATCTGCAAAGCCAGAAGGAGAGACTCCATCCACATGCCTGAGAACGAGTCTGCCTGGCAGCCATCACAACAGAGGGAAGCAAAGTCTCCTTCCAGGAACAAAGGCCCTAAGGCCCACCATGAACCTTCTGAGGGCAGGAGGCCCTTGTGAAAAGACTTGGCATCACTGTGGTCATGGCAATAAGCATATGCTGCCAGCAAATGGGTTTCCCAGCTGGCATCTCTTGGGCATCACAGCTTGGGGCACGTGGAGCACTTTGATGACAGGAGAAAAGTCTTCCTGGTCAAGGCTACAGAGCTATGGGCTTGCTGGACATTCACACACCCCTGTGACACAGTAAGTCTTCGAGAAACTCACAGCACAGAATGTTTTCACCTCTGTTTACCGCCAAGACTCCCCAGGACATCCGGCGAGACATGCCCTGCCCCAGAGCTCAGAGAAAGAACCCTGGCGCAGTTATTGCAGGAGAGGACTAGCCTGTGGACATGACTGGGAATTAGCAAATGGACAAAACCCTGGGGTAGGGGCTGAAAAATGTTTAAGGTCCACAAGCAGGCCCAGGGTCCACAGTGAGTCGCTGTACTTTGTAGAAATACAACATCAAAGAGCACCAGTATGATGACACAAGAGGCTATGGAAGGTCAGCTCTCCTGAGGTAGAAATGAAAATCTATGGTTAAATGACGCCGCAACTGCCCAGAATCTCCTCGCCGCTCATGTATGGGATTTTGCACAGTATGGAATAACCACACAGGGACACAGGACTGGCTGGTTCAATGAGATCAGTCAGAAGTCAGCTAATTCCCAGACTCACCTCGGAGTGAATCCCCCCATGCCTCACATCACATTCTGGGCAGTCTTTGGCATCCAGTCAGTGTTTAATACATACCTCCTGGAAGTGGATACTGCAGATGCACACACTACACCATTCATGCATCTGAAAAGAATGCTATCCCCAAGTCTGTGCCTCACCCCTTGTAAGAACAGAGAGTGCTGAGCAAATAGGGGAAAAGGAGAGAAGACAGGAAACTATTCCTAATATTCTTCAGCACACTAAATTCTACAGTACAGTCCCTCTCACATTTAACCCAGAGAATCTACATAATACTGAGACATGCCTTCAGAGCTCATAATCCCCAAAATCACCCCAGAGAGTTCATTTGTGCTAAAAAGAGTAATGTATCTGAAGTTTCTGGAAGAATTAAATTATGCCACATCTCTACTACAATCGCCTGTCGACCCGGAATGCATCGACAAACAAAATACAGCATATGCGTACAATGGAACAGTATTCAGTCTTTAAAAGGATATTTGGACACAAGCTACAACATGGAAAAACCTTTAAGATATTACGCAAAATGAAATAAAACCATCATACAGGACAAACATTCTACGATTCCACTTATAGAGTCCTTAGAATTGTCAAATTCAAAAAGACAGAAAAGGCATGTCCTCATGGCCTAGTGGGTTAGTGCACCGCAACGAAGTCCACATAGATGCAAAGCCCCTGGTCCCAGCCCAGGGGCCAAGGGTGACAACCAAGATGAACACTAAATAAAAGATATGAAGTGCTTCTTCCTGCCTGCCTGCCTGCTCACCTTCATTCCTGCCTGCACCTTCCCTGTACATACATACATACATAAATATACACATACACTTTTTAAAAGGTGGTTGCCGGGGATTAAGGAAGAAGAATGAGGAGTTAAGTGTTTAATGGGGACAGTTTCCATTTTACAAAATGAAAAAGTTCTGTGGATGCAGGATACGATGGTTCTACAGCTTGAATGTACTTAATTCCCGTGAACTGCACATTTTAAAACTGTCAATTTTATGTTATGTACATTTACCATACAATTTTTTAATTTTAAAATAATTTTTAAAAGGAAATTAAAAATGGGTAAGGAAATATATTTGGTTCACTGAAAAGCAGTCATCACCATAGGATAAAAATGTACCTCCTAAGCAAATACTCTGTTTTAATCATTTGGATGACCAGTTCAATCAAGTAAGAGCCTGGTCTAGAACATCACTGAGATCTCTCGTGACCCTGGGTCTGAACTTTGCAGCGTTAGACAAGTCCTTTCCCTTTCTGTAAAGATCCACCCCTTCTTCCCAGGCGGTAGTTTTGGACAGTAACTTAGTATGATCCTGATGTTTGCACAAACTTAATAGGAAGAGGGAATCATTTTGTTTGCTTCTAAACAAACCATTCAGACAGAAATGAAGGAATTACTCATTCTGCTGAATCTACTTACCATCTGTTGCTGAAGGGAAGTCTTTCCTGAATGAGGGGCTGGGTTGGAGGACCTCTGAGTCAATTAAACCCAAAAAGAAAATGTGTCTTCTAGGTTTGAGGCTCTTTAATTCTATGATTGTACATAATTCAATAGGCCCAAACTGATTCTATCCTGGAGAAGAAATAAAGGGAGGGATATTTAGAAGATCCAAGATGGCCAGCAGTTTTCAACCCCTAGGGCTACTAAGGATTACAGGTGTGAGGGTGGGAAAAAGGATTAATTATGAATTAAGGAAGACTCTGCCTAATAAAAAAAGAACTTGATGAGGGTCAAATGCTGAACCATGAGGGATCCACACGAAAATCCCTCCCCCAGGGCAGTGGTTTAAACCACAATGACTGCTGCATCTCAAGACCCTGTGGGCTGCCTGGGCAGTTCTTCTATTCCACACAGGGTATTGGCAGCAGTGAGGCCATAGGTACCCGGCTGGCTCAGGCAGGGTAGGCCACAGTGTCTCTCCCACCTGTCTGAGGCCTGGCCAGGGTCTTCTCCACATGCCTCTCTGAGTCTCCCTCCAGGGAGCTCCATATGATCACCTTCTCCAACACAGCAGCCAGGACGTCTCACATGGAAGCTACCAGGCCTACACCAGCCCAGTGTCACCCAGGGCAGTCCACTAGTCAAAGAAGCCATCAGACCAGCCTGGATGTAAGAGGGAGGAAGAAAATCTGGCACCTGGTAGAGAAGTAGTAGGTTGAGCAGACAGGAAGAAGAAACTATAAGGGATGTAACTAGAAACCCTCCACTAGGGAAGGAAACTGGAGTCACCATCCTCTTTGAAGCCACTTCACTCCAAAACTCTTCAGCACTGGTCTGAGACGTAGGCACTGGGATGAGCGGCAGGGAGGAGTAGTAGAGGGTGACAGTTGTTAGGACAGGCCAGCCCCAGGAGCCCAGAGGAACGGGCTTTCACTCTGACTTCACTACCAAGGTTGTCGCCCAAGCCAATTCACTGGATCTCTCTTCCTCTGACAGTCTCTTTATAAGTGGGGATGATAAAAATTCCTAACATTTTTAAAAGGATTAAATGAGTCAACACATACACGCATAATTAGTGCTCCAGGTTACAAGTGTTCATTCCCCACTAAAGGGGTCACGCCAAAGTTCATCAGAGCCTCAGAAAGGACAGCCACAGATCCAGGGGCTGACCACTTTCCAGGTCCCTGATGGCTGGATGCAAGAGCTGGGCTTTGATGTCCAGTTCTAGCTGATCACTCCCACTCTACCCCAGCTAAGCAAATCGGAAACAGACAGCAACAATTCGAGAACCAGGGCCCCTCCAGCAAAGAGGTCCATTTGTAATCACAATGAAAACCCAGTGACCAAGGACTACGTGGGATGCAAGCCCTGTTCTGAGCTCCACCTGCACCACTGAGTCTAATCCTTGCCCCCACCATGGAGGAGCTGCGAGCACCTAACACGAGTTAGGTTCCACATCTGAATCTGTTTTCCCTCTGTAAGGGGGAATCCCCAGCCCACCCCCCGCCAGACCTGAGCACAGGATTAAAAGAAATCCTTCACTCCAAGCACCCAGCACTACTCAGGGTAGCCCCACCCGGCCACCTTGCTGTTCCTACTCCCTTCCCCAAATTTTCTGGCACTGAGTCACCAATCTCTCTTCAGAGAGTTTTTAGTTCTACCATACACAATACTTTAACATAAGCTCTCCAGATGTTTCAGGAAAGCATGTGTATTCCAAAAACAACAAAAACAAAAACAACTAATTTCCCACCTGCCCCCGTGTCATCCCCATTTAATAAGCGAGGAAGCTAAGACAGTAATGAAGCACCTTGTCTGAGTTTACGGGGTCAATAAATGGCAGAGGATGTACTCAAATGCACTTCTCAGAAGCCTGTCCTCTTAGCAACCACTTTAGGTTGCTCTGAGGAGTGATGAGACATGCAGAATGAAAAGCTGGTTATCAACAGAGTTCATGGTCTTCTCTCCCACAGACTTGCCTTGCGCAGTGACTTCATGCCCTCTCTTCAACTTCGCATATTGCTTTAAATAAATCACTGTACAAGCATCTCTGCATTTGGCTTCTGATATTTTTTGCCCCATCTGATACTAACCACTATGATGTCCAGTGACCTTTAAAGTCTACTAGATTCTTACCAAGTTTGAAAGTGAAGAAAACGTTTGTCTGTCACTAAGAAATGCTTCATTTTATTAGACAATGAGAACTGTATCAACAACTGTCAGTGCTTCCTATTTTGCTCAGCTACCAAAATGACAATTCTATGTTCAAATAAAGGAGCTTTCCTATTTTGCTCAGCTACCAAAATGACAATTCTATGTTCAAATAAAGGAGCTTTCCTTGGTCTAGGTTCAGCAGACATGCGCCTGAGAAATATATGGGACTGGAGTCCAGACTCAGCCAGCTCTAAAAGTGAGGATAACGATACCTATTATGCAGAATTACCTTGAGAACTGAACAAAGAAGTAAAGCATCTAGCCCAGATCTGACCCAAGGGAGATGCTCAATGTTAATTCTCTTTCATCCTTTAATTCTCCTTTTTTTCTTTTCCTTTTCTCCCCATCCTATTCCCTCCCCCAATTATATGGCCCCAGATTATTTTTTAAACTCTTGTTTTAAGGAATCTGAACCTATACCTAATACTCATGCTTTTTCTTATAAGCTGCCTTGAGTTTTTTGAGAGGCATCTGTAACTTAAACACGTAACACCCATCTTTTAGAAGTTAAAGGAAATTTCAGTTGTTGCATAATAGAATTTGGAGATAAGGTTGGAAAATGTCACCCTCCAAAAATAAAGCCAAAGGAACCAAGAGAATGACTGACATTAGCCATCTGTGGCGATCTTTTCAGAAAATAAGTCACTCTAGATGATGATTTAGAAACGTAGTTGGGAAGAGAGCGTCTCAAATCTCATGAAGGAACTGAAGCAAAATCTCATCAAGAGAACGAGGAGCAAAAAGTCTATGGTACGGAAGGTAAACGGTAATCTAAGCATAATATGTCTCAGGAAATACTTTCGCCAACTGATTACTAAAGAATGTTACAAAGACAGATGTATCAGCCAGGATCTAATTTTTAGAATTCAGACATGACACGAACTTTTGGAAGAGAGAAACTTTCATGTAAACTGTTCATGAGGTGAAAAGGTGTTCACAAGGAAACAAAAAGGGCACCAAAAAAACTATAAGGTATCAAGGAGGTAGCAATCCCAGGAGGCAGCCACCGGCCCTGGGATTAGAGAGAACAAATGACAGCTAGAAGTACCGAACCTTACAAATTTAGAGGGAGAGCCTAGATCGTGGGGGGAATGGGGTCTCGGCCAGTGTTGGGAAAACGACGAGCCACCAAGCTGCTCCGGGGCTGCTCCCATAACAGGAAGTCAAGAGAAGGACCAAGTCCTCTGCCCAACTCCCGCCTTGCTGGGCCCTCAATGCCCCTCCAGGCTGCCTGCAGGGGGCCACTGGCAGAGCAGAACATGGGTGCGGACACCTAAGTCAGGCAGCAGAGTCTAGAAGAATTTGGAGCTGAGGCAATAGTTTCATAAACTGCGCACTGAGTATTTTGAAAAATGAGTCTCCATCACCGCCCTAGGGAAAGGGTATTGATTCTATACACAGAAATAGCCCCAGAATGGTGAAAGCCAATTCATCAAGCCTCCACAGACGGAGGGAAATAGGCCTACAGAAAAAGGTGCTGCTCCCCACAATGTGGTGGTTTCCTGAGAACATGCGCCCCCAGGAGCCTTCTCACACAGGCCTGCATTGAGGAGTGAATGAACTGTCATTTTTTTTACCAATATTTTACAACTCTGATTCATGTAAACCCTGCACTTTGATGGATAACTTCCTAGGTGAACTAATAAAATGGAGTTTCCAAACCTATAAAACCCAGAATGTGACCCTAGACCCCTGGTGATTCTCTGTCTCAAACAGTGGCTGCGCTCAGTTTAACTCCATGTATGACCAACATGTGATTTATACGCTGGAAAACTCTCAACTGTGCGTGCCTCAACTGTGGCTAAAATGAGACACACACACACACACACACACACGCAATGCAGAAGGAGTAAAGAAAACAGACCCCAAACTCCAACGTCGCCCCGGGTAACCATTACAGCATTCTTAAATTCTGGCCATTTATCCTGCAACAAAGGAATCACCAAGTCCAGGAACGTTCCTAAGTGCTCACACCTCCAAGAAAGGTCAGCAGCCGGCTGGAGCATCATCCACTTCAACTCAAATGAACGCAAGTGCAGTGAAGGCGGAGCACCAGGGCCTGTGCCGAGGTTAGCATTACCCCCAACACCAGGTCAGACTGGAATACACAGCTTTGTTTATTTTCCGCCAGAACAAAGTGGCTCCCAGGCAGTTTGACAACAAACATCAGTGTCTACTGAGAAAGTCCCCAACACTTTCAGTGAGTTTGACCCCGGACAGGTAGTCTGTCCGGACTCACTCTTCCTAGAGACTCACACACATGTGACCACTGACACTCACACAGGGATCACACCTCCTCCTTCAAACGACAAACCCCAGATTAAACAATATAGAAATGCAAAAGTCCAATGAGTGCCCAATTCTTAATATTCCAATCTACACTCCCAGCCAATCTCACTCATCCAGAGCCTGCAGGAAAAGTTGTGTTTTCCTTAAGTTCTAAACAGTCATTTTCATAGGTTTTGTTCATGATTTTTATAATAACAGCAAACTTCTTGGCGCTTCTGAATAACTGCTTCTGACTAAGAGCAGAAGTATTATTCAGTAATCCAGTAGGCACTCATTATATGCCCACCAATATTCAACTCTGAATATAAAAGCAAGCATTCAAGTCACACTCGAAGTCTACAAACTAGACCAAACTCCATGATTTTAAGCAGTTATTGTAAAAAACGGAAACTCTCAATAATGCCTTCCTGACCAACTTATGCCAAACCAGACTGCAAAAGAATCACATGAAAAGCATTTTCTTTTTCTTTTTAAAGAAAGGAAGGGGCGCAACCTGGTGGAGCATCAGTTAGGTCAGTCGCCTCTGAAAGAACACAGGCTGCATACTCCTGGGTTCAAGTCCCAGGTCCAGGGGGAAACGACCAGTGTGAAAAACTAAATAAAAAACAGATACACTGCTTTTTCTCCCTCTCTTCCTGGTTGCCTGCCTACTTGCCTTCGTTTCCACCTGTACCTTTCCTTTAAAACAAAGAAAGGAAGAGGAGGAAGAAGTACTGGAGGAGGGAGGAAGGAGGGAAAGAATAAACGCTTTTATTTAGCAGTTCATGTTTGGCTTTCCGCCCCAGCCCGGGGTACAGAACACAGATCCTTGGGCTCTACGTGGCTCGCACTCCAGTATCTCAGCTACGGGAGCCACACAGGCGCATCTTGATGGGGAGCATTTTCTACAGCAACACACCGGCTTAACGCAGGTCCTAGGCATCTGTATTTCTGAAAATCTCCTCCAGAAATTTTCAACATGGGGCCAGATTGAAACTACAGTTTGAGGGAGGTGTGAGAAAATAAAGGGAAGATAGAAGGACGTTGCAAGGAAAATCAATTAAGACCGAGAAAGAGAAAAGGAATCGAAGGAGCAGAAAGAGAAGAGGCTACTACAGTCCTTGAAATTTCATTTTACTGCAGTCATTTGAATGCAGTCAACAGGCAAATACCTTCATCCTGCAGATACTCCATTTGTGAAATTCATGAATTAGTACTGGTCATCAGATAAGGCAGCTCTTATGTACAGAAAGCAAGTCCTAACAGGTGTGCCCCTTCTCTCCAGGGACAGGCTATACTGGTTTGGAAGGGGCTGTGAGGGATGCCTGTTCGGTGTCTACCACACGAATGCAGGGTACAGAAGCCAGCTCCCAGCTCCCAGCCATGGCCTCCATCTCCATCTCTGCAATACCTTCCCTGGTGAAGCATATTTCTCCATAGGATGGAGGACATGCATGCTGACCTCTGCAAAATATTACTGCATTTCTAATGAAATGGCCTATACACACCTTTTCAGCCAGAAAGCAGGAAAAGAATGTGCGGGTGCATGCACATATGCATATGTATGCACACATATGCACAACTGTACTCGCTTACAACTACAGATAGAAAAATCTTTCCCAGCTGAGTTAAGAGCCACACAAACACACATATTATTATACAATTTACTGGGCACTTTCAAATACCTACAAGCTTGAACACAAGGCTGGTTACAGTAACTGTTTGACCAGCAATAGCTCAGTTCATCCATGAAGTAGCCCTCTTATTCTCTCCATCTGAGTGGGATAACAGACTCAGAGAGGCACTGTTCAAGGACGCACAGCAGCAGTAGGGCTGACACTGTGATCAGGCAATGACTCCAAAGGTCAACACTGCCCAAAGCTACTCCATGGTGGACTCTGGGTGTTCCCCAGAGCACAGGCGCACAGCTGAGTGTAAAGTGCTGTGCCCCTCAAAATGGTTTACTGATAATGAGTTATTAACGGCTCCGAAAGACCCAGTCCAGGAGATTCAGTCTGAACTGCAACTGAATTCTCATTTCTGCAAAAGTTATGTCATATATGCAGAGCTGAAATGAGGAGGAGGAAAGAGGTGTAAAATGAGAAATTAATCTTCTTAGTACACAATGAAAACTGCTCATGGCATAGCTGTCTGCCTCACTGGCCTATAAGTACACCCCCTAAAATATGGGAAACAGAGCAAGCTCCAATCTGCAAAGGGTGAATGAGTCATGTTGGAGGGAATTCTCCTGTGAGGTATGTCTCTCATCCTGTACTCCCCTCTTTTCCCCTGACTTTGCATTTTTCCAAGCCTCCTCCCCATGGGCTGGTAGAATTGCAAAAAAAGTGCTCTGGAGTTCTGACGGGCTGAAATTACCACTTCAGCTCAGGGTAGAGGCTATACTGCCTTACGACTAACACCATCATCCCCGCTCACCAAAGTCTTGCTCAAGTGACTCCAGATGTCATCCCCCAGGGCCTCATATTATTCTGTACCTCCAACTCTCCAAATAATTGAGGACTTAATTATCCCCATTCCTCTTCTTGCACTCTAAGAATACCAAGTGCTGGAATAAAATTCCTTCCCTGGTTTTTATATCCCGTGAAGGTGGACAGAATTCTCTCCTGTCACTCGGCACACTGGCAGGTTGGCTTCAAACCCTTTCCACGCTGCTCAAGGAGCTCCCACAGATGCTATGAAAGAGTTTGCTCTCCGGAGCAGCTGCATCAACGCACTTTCGGGACACTGACTGAAGTGTGAGCAGACTGTGAGCCCAGCCTATGGGCTTCCAGAATGGCCCAGGGGTGACCTCTCCACAAACATAAATCTACCTCCAGTCCTTCAGAGCAGAAGGCAGTGGCGTAACAGTTTTATCATGTAAGTGCTCTCTGCTGGCACACAGCATTCACATAACCAGTCTAAGGTAGCTTCAAAAACTCAGGCTATAATGAATAAAAGAACATCAGATGCCTAATCCTGAGTCTAAACAGACTGTCCAGGGACCACTTTAACCTAGGTGATTGTCTAAAGATTACTACCTAAATGCACAACCGTTTTATGATGATGAATTGGTGGAGGGAGGGTTAATAATGAAAAACTCTTTTCTAAATACAGCCAGAAAGGACTAGACTGCCTACAGACAATCCGTAATTCCAGTGCTCACTGGCTCTCTACCTCAGCGTGCCACGCAGCCCCCGCCCCACCTCAGACAGGTGGAGCGGCATCTCCACTGATTAAGGCGCAATGATTTAATAGCTTAACTTACAGATGCAGCTGGGGCCCTTTCAGCTGCAACGGCACTGCAGCATCTCTGAGAAAAAGGTGGATGCGCTAGTCGTCTCCACATTCATGTTCACAACGCACTTGAGAAAAAGCCAGATTTTGCACCAGAAGTGATGGTGACTCCCTGCCTTGACCGCCTGGGCAGACCAAGGCCATTACAGACTGCAGACTCTGCACAAGGGCAAAATGGCTTGCTAACCCCAGGCTAGGCCACCCAGCAGGAGGAAAGTCCCAGAGAGAGCAACCACAGGGGCCGGGATGTCTTCTCACAGTGCGGCACAGGTCTCTGAGCAGCGGGCCAGGCCAGGACCCACCTCATCTCTCTCACACTGGACACAGGTCACTCATATTCACAGAGCACTGACCAACCACGTGCTGGGTGCTGAGCCACAGGAATACAGCGACACACAACAATGATTCCAAAACCCTTCCAGTGCCCCAGTGGTCCTCTGACCTTGAGCCGCCGCGCTCACCATGCTCCCGTTTCCTGCCTTCCCTTTGCTTTTGTCTGCCCAAGAATGCCCAGTTCATTCTGGCCCCAGGGACACTACAAGCAATCTTCATGCCCAGATGGCCTCCCACCACCCCACCACATCATCGTGCCTGGATCCTCCCAGGCATCAGTGTCCGCCAAATGTCCCCTCCTCAGTCCTTTCTGACGATTCTCTGAGCGCCCTTGAGCTCCACTGAGTGCTATCCCATGCTGGCTTAGTGGCCCCGCCTCCAAGCTGCTCACAGGATGCATGTTCCCAGGCTCACCTATGCCCTGTTTCTACAGCCTCCCTTAGGCTACAGCTGCTCCTGAACCTCTGTGGGAGGTAGGAGGGCAGGACAGGGTAGCTAAGCAGATGTTTGCCCCTCGAGATGCTCAATCCAGCAGGATACAGGAGATGGAATACAAATTACACTGAGGTGCTCAGCAGGTTGAGGAAGCCCTAACAGAGAACCAGAAATGATGGGAGGCTGTGAGCTCTGCTCTCTGCTGGACCTAGGGGTCCTGACCATGCTGATCCCCCCCAATGCCCATCTGGGAGCTGGGGGAGAAGAGCTCAGGCCCACCTGCAGCTCCAGTTCCTTTCCTCATTAGTGTTGGGGTTCCCTGTCCCTCTGCAGCACCCAGATCAAAGGGCAGGCTAGCAGGGCCCCGTCCCAGGGGAAGGGCTACACTTTCATATGTGCAGAGCCGGTCCCAACCAGTCCAGAGACACCAAGTAAAAGCAGCAGCCCGGAGGCTGTTACTCTAAAAGAAAGTCCATGCTGAACACCTCCTTTCACACTCTCTGGGCCCCATTTACCAGCCGAGACAGCTTTCTGCAAAGACAGACCACAGCCTTAAAACGGGGAATCTAAATCTTGAGGCATTTCAAAGTGCTGCCGGTATCAGAGGGTTGCGGGCGACCTTTAAAGGTCATCTTTTAGCCTGGCTCCCTGCTCCGCTACTCCATCATCTCAGCTGCCTAATTAGCACTTAAATGTGTATGTTTTGTGCATATGACTTCCAGACTGTCCGCTTGGGCAAGCTTCTACGTGTGCAGACCTCTGAAACAAGGACTCTGCTCCTGACAGCCGCGACACTCCCTTACAGGATAAAGTAAAGGCAGCAAATACGAAGGGTATCTGAGCCCACTCTCCCTGCATCCAATACTAAGGGCAAGGAGAGCCCACCACAGGGGTAATGAGCCTTGAGGGACCTCCCGAGGGGCGGGCGGCGGGCACTCCAGAGGCCTCCGGAGGAGGTGACCAGCCTGAATGTCTGTGGAACTAGCAGGGCAGGGCAGAACTTGAAGTCAGACACCCATGAAATCACCATCCCATCAGCTCACTCCATCACGCCCATTAATCCATTAGGTCTGCTTTGTTCTTGGTGCCCCTGGGAACGCACACTGCACTTTGACCAATTACGGCATCTTCGAAACGTAATCCAACTGTGACACTGTAGGCCCCCTCAGTGCCACAGCTGCACCTGAAACAAAGGGGAGGGGACCGTCCCAGGACCACAGTGATTTCACAAGGCCCGAGAGAGGGAGACAGGCCACCAAGGGAAAGCTTCCTTTACTGGGGGCTTCTGCGTGTCTCATCCCACCACTCCCACCACGTCTTCGTCGATCTCTTATCTGCCCAGGCAAGCCCTCTTCTCATCAGAGAAGGTCTGAGGAAAGGAGAGTGGGCACAAGTGCCAGCAAAAGTAGACGCAAGCCCTCACTAATCAGCATCAGCATCGGCGCGCCCTGTTGGCCTGATGGATTAAACCAGACACGGTCCGCATACATCCCAAGGTCCCCAGTTCAAGACTTGGGACTGGGAAACAAGCAATGACAAACAGTGAATAAAATAAAGTGCTTCTTCCACTCTCTTCAAAAAATAAATTAAAAAATTAATAAATAAACTGCATTAGCATCATCTCAATGAGCTCACAAATGTCCATCAGTCATTTTTCACAGACAAGGAAATGGAAGCTAATGAATACAGAGTATAACATAGGACTGGAACCTGGGTCTAGTGCCACGGCCATACTCTTTCAATGACCTCACCAAACACATCCAGGTTTGTACACAGATTATCCTTCCCTGAAATCATCACACAGTCTATCTATTAATCTGCAATCTAGTTCTAAGTTGTCTTAATTGGAGGCATCAGAGAAACCGCATGAACACTGTGCTAATTGACAGAACTAGTCCTCTGCTCTCACACGGGGGGCTTTGTTGCGTCACCATGATTATTAATTTGTCTTCCACTTGTCACTCACCTACAGTTTCAAAAGCAAGCCAGAAACTGAACTCATGAAGCTAAGGAACGTTTACTAATTAAAACCTTGTGAAAAAGTTTTCAAATAACATGCTGCATTCAGATAACAGCTCAGATATTGGAGAAAAAAAAAAAAAAGAATCATCAATTAGGGTTAAAATATTAATTATACAGTCATATAGTTAAAAACCAATCCCTGTATCCTGTTCAAAGGTAAGTCACAAGAGATTAAGGGGTGAAATTGGAAAATAATCTCTTGGTAACCACACACCCTTGCCCCCAGAGAGGGTCCTGGCCTGCAGCTTCCTGAGTCCTTTCCAGTAAACCTGGGGGCCATACGGAGCTCACACCGGCTGCCTGGGCAATCTGCCAGCTTACTCAGCCTTTGTGGGACTGAGTTTCCTCTTCAAAGAAGGATTAGGGCTGCAAGCAGTCCCTTCCACCCTCAAGAAAGATCCATGGAGGTAGAGAGCTCTCTGGAAAAGGAAACCGATTGCTCGAATGCAGAAGGAGTCTAGCTCTGGTCAGCACAGGTGCCCCGGGCAAATGGATGCCAACCAGGTAGGACAGTCCCCACCAAGTGCAGGGGTGCCAGCAGCTGCACTGATCACATAAGCACACTAGATCCAACAGATGGCACTTACTACATATGTCTGTTCTGGATTATTCTTCAATGAACAACATGCTGAGGTAGGTACGTGAGGAAACAGTCACCAAGGGTTTAAGTAGCTTGTCTGAGGCTGCGGAACTAACTGGAGAAGCCGCAATTCAAACCCAGACTGCCAGGTGGGCAGAGATACCATTACCCCACATCACCAGCTAGGCCTGGGTCATGGAGATTCAGAGCTCTGCAGGCAGCTCTGAATGTGAACACACACCAGCCCTTCTCCCTGCTGCAACTTAAAATAAAAACTCACAGTACTGAGGAGCACTTTGCTTTGAAACTCAGTTGTAGGAATGCCCAGCACTTCGCAACACTGGAGTGAAAATCCAGACTTATTAGATCACCAGAAATACCTTCTGGGGCCGGTACAGGCAAAAGGTACCACGTGCTCTCCCCCTGAGGTCAGGAGGAGAAATCCCTTAAATTAAAAACTCAGTCTTAAGTGCAAACACCACTGTAAAAATGACATGCAAAGTCAGATTTATTCTTAAGGATGAGGAATAGTTCACCTATATTACTTTTGAAAACGAGATTATTTCTTGATGCAGATTGACATGCAGCCTTGCAAATTACTGAAGTACACGTGGAGGACAAGCCTCAGCTGCCTTCCACGCAGCAACATTCCAGGTGAGACCCCGTCTGCCTCCCTGAGCCCAATCCTGAGGGCTGGCTAGCCACTGCTATGGTCCTTTCACGACGCCCAGGGTCAGGCCGAGAGCTCAGACCACCCAAGAGCCCAGGCTCTCTCCCCTCCCGGCTCCCAACTTGCTCACCCACTTCAGCAGTTTGCAATGAAAACGGTTATGGGGATGATCACCAGACCAGTAATCAGCACCTTCCAGGGCTGCATCAGCGGGAGAGAACCCAGCAGTTCCGCAACTCGTTGATGACTCAGGAACGAAGCTCTAAGACCCTGACAACCGCAGCTGATTGTCTCCAAAGCTATAACTGAGGATGCTGGGGGAACATTAAGATGTCAGCCCCAACTTTCTTAGGGCAGAGCATAACCTGTGGGTCAAGAAAGTGACCTATGAGCCCCAGGATAGATATGTGAAGGAATGAAGGAAGAAAAGCCATTCCTGACATTCTTCCAGGCATGCTGAAATGAGAGATAAACGAGCAATGGCTCTCAAGTGTTTCTGGCATCTCAGCGACCAGGCTGATATAAATTTGGAATACTCGGAATTTTACCTTACAGAAAACAGGCAGTATCATAGATTTGTCAAAAATCTCTTGCTTACAGATACAACATAAAATCTGAAGCTTTGGCAATAATATCCTGTTGGAAAAACAAGAAGGAATAGTTATGAATGTATCAAGAATCTCCCACCCTAACTTCTCAAGGCATCCACAGTTCTTAATGGAGTGTTTACGGCAGCAAGCAAGAGGATGAGTGAAAGAACTGGCAGGAGCACTGAGCACAGACGTGTTTTCTGCCCTCGGGGCACCTGTCGTAGGAGAAGGGTGTCGTCAACATAATACAACATCGAAGGCCAGCTGCTGGGTAACAGGGTGACTGAGTCACTGAGCAGTCTGGTGAAGTGCAACGATCTCACAGACCAACCTGAACGGATACACCATCCCAAGGGGTCACCAGAAATAGCAATTTCTAAAGAATTTAGATTATTCTGATAGAAGAAATGGTACCAAATGTAACACTATTCTGGTACCACAGGTGACAATTCAGGATCGAAGGCAACTCTGAAGCATTCTTTGAAAAGAACCATCATGGGACAGTCCTACATTACGGAAAACTTAAGAGGCTGATGTACATGTTTACTGAAAACGAGTGCACTGAGTTTTTTTTAATGAGTTATATATTTGATCATTCAGATGATGAAAACACAGGTCCCACACATCGGTGCTTTTTGTCCACTGTCTCCTGACTCACAGCTCCCCGAACCCTTGGGATTTCCTGAGCACCCTGGGAGCATCTTCTGTCATAACATTTCGTCTCTTGTCCTCAGGTCCGAAAACAGCTTCACAGCCACGGAGGTGAAATTAAATTTTATCTCGTCATTTATAACAAGACTCTTTCCATGTCAGCTAGGTTTATGTTACCGTGGTGACTTCTGAAAAGCACCTTTGGATGGGGACTGGTTGCCAGAGGAACCAACCTTGAATGTCTCACACCCTGAGTATGGGGAGGAAAAAGGGGCTGGAGCTGAATCAGTCACCAAAGGCCAACGCATTCATCAAGCATGCTGATGAAATGAGGCCTCCACCCCCAGAACTACCCAAAAGGAGGGGACTCCGAGTGCTTCCAGGTTAGGAGCCAATACACTTTCTCATGCCACCATGTTCCGAGGATGCGTCTTTGTTCAGAACTTCACCATATATCCATAGATACCTAGTCAGCTAATGGTTGGTCACCTTCCTTTAACACTTTAATAAAGCAGTAATCATGGGAGTAAACAAGGTTCCTGAGCTCTGTAAGCAGAGCTACTAGCAAATGAATCTCCCCCAAGGAGGGCTGTGGGAGCTGTGACGTGTAGTCAGTAGGTCGAAGCAGAGCCAACAACCTGGGCTTGTGACTGGCATCTTGTAGGACTGAGGCCCGAACCTGAGGATCTGACACTATCCCTAGGAGGGAGTCCAGAATCAGCTGAAAGAGAGACATTCAACTGCTGTCAGAGCATTGCATCAGGGCGTGGGGGGAGCCCTCCCCCCAAACCTGCTGGAAATTGAGAGCAGAAATGTTTGACTGAGCCTATCAAAGCCTTAAAGTTGCTTTTTAAAAATTACTCATTTTCAGCTGGTTTGTTCATTGATGCTGCATACATCCTTAAACTTCCTTTTGAATTGCTAATGATATGTTATTTTTGGTTTTATTTATGTATTTCTTTATTTTCATTGTATTGAAGGGATACCGCACCGTCAATGAAATTTTTAAAGTGCAAAAAAGTAAAACAGTGTGATGAACGTCACTATCCGTGGCACATCACAAACAATCGACACATCTGGACAGTCCTTCATGCTGTCCTTTCCCCAGCAGACAGGTCACTGCATCCACAAATGCTTCTGTTTGTATCCACAAACGGTAAGGATTTTCATAACACAACTCAATGCCATCACTGTCACTAATGAGATGAACAGTAATGCCTTAAATTCCAGCTTCTGTCTAGTCCCCTATTCAACTGAGCCCTATTTTTTTCCTAAATATCTTGAATGTAGGTCTAGTTAGTGATTATGAGCTCCTTGAAAGAAGATGGAGGGCCTGTGCATCTGCACAGATTCCAGTACTCACTGTGGTAACCCGTACACAGAAAATGCTCAAAATGTTTCTGAATGAATGGGTCCAGGCAACTCCATCACTCATCTCCCAAAAATGAAGAGCAGGAAGTACTTCTATGTACATGGATTCTGGTAACCAGAAGCGAACAGATACAGTGTGCACATTCCAATGAGAGCTATCATCTTCTTTTTCTAAAAGCATTTTATTTTTATTTAGTTGTTCACGCTGATTGCTTTCCCCCAGACCTGGGACTTCTGAACCCAGAGGAGTGTGGCCTGCTCCTTCGGAGACGATGAACCTAACCACAGCTCCACCAGGGTGCGTCTACCATCTTCTTTATCATGGACAGGAGGCCTGGATATGAGTTCTTATAAAGGTGAGTAGCGTGACATGTGCCAGAGAGACCACGACCCATCAATTCTAAGATGCACCTTTTTTCCCACAGCTGAACATGACACTGGGATATGTCTCACCATGAATGACACCTTATGAGGCTATGGGCTAGACAAAGGTCATGATGCACCATCATTATTGGCATATGCAAATATGCAACACACTAACAGCTGGTCTGCACGGTTCATGTCAGTGGTTGGACAAAAAACCCAGAAATAATAATAAGCACGTTCAATCCCTAGAAACCAAATCAAGTGGGACAGGAATAGACAGTGAACTGGGGAGGTGGGCAAAAGTCCCAGGAGAGCCGAAAGTTGGCTAACTCTACATAAATGCCAAACGAAAGAGTCCAGAACCAAGGGCTCACAGTGCTTTCACAGATAATTTTAGGAAATACTGAGTTCACCAAAAATTTTGATGGCACAGAGGATGACTATGACTGAGAAAAATAAGTATTAATATCTCTGAGTCCAAAAGTGGACATTGAAAAACTTTTAGGAACACCTTACCCAAAGAATTTCACATCTATTTTCCTTTTTATCTATGCACAAGAGTGAAATGTGAAAAAATCAATGTCTAATTAAGTCTGAAAGAGCTCTTTAAATAAGTAGAAAATAAAAATGTTAACTGATAAGAAACCACTGTGTCACCGTTCAATGGACAGTGCTTTTTCTTTCCTAGTGGTACATAAAATAATGGTTTTATTAATAATGGCATCTGAGATTTGATGAAAAGGAGTATATTCTAGACATGGGGGGAAACGAGGATCATCAAAAATGAGAGGAAGAAAAACAAGTGGGTGAGCTCATGAGCACAGGGAACAGGAAAAGGTGAGAGTGGGGGGTGACAAGAGAAGAACAGGGGTGTCATAGGAAAAGCTAAAACTCTAGGTCAATGGGAAAGCCCTTGAGGCAGGAAGGACAAAGACAGTAAGACTTAAAAGCATCCCACGCTAGGCCAACCAATTCATCACCCAGGACAGCCATATAAATCCCCCAATGCAAGAGTCACCCCCACTTAGTAATAAGTCTTGATAACAGGGTACTTAATTTATGGGCACCTTCAAAACTCATGCCTGTAATTTGGATCAGCAATTCAAGCTCTCATCGGGTAATTTAGCTGAGAAAGCAAGACCCTTCCTTTGGCGTGTGTCATTTTTCTAGAATACAGCGCATGCAGGAAAAGAAGAGCTCACCCGCTGGACGGGCCTCTGCAACGCAGACAAAGAAACCTCATCAGATGCTCTTGAGCCTGAAGGCCTTTAAAATTACCTTTGCTGTCCACCATATAAATGTTCCCAGTTGTTTTATCTAGAAACATGCTGGAGGCATGGTACATAACCCTATAAAACATCTAATGACTCCTCATAAATGCAGGTGGCTTCTATGAAAAGCAGCTGGATGCTCTCACTTGAGAACCAGGAGGACCTGCAATTTCCCACCATCCACCTCCCTACATGGCTGTGGGCAATGAAGTCACATGTCCACTGCATTTTCCACAGACTATAGATCACGGAGCCCCAACATGACCCACCTTGCCAAGAACAACCGTTCCAAAGCTCGGGTTCCAGCCGGGCT
This sequence comes from Solenodon paradoxus, assembly GCA_004363575.1. Lineage (NCBI taxonomy): Eukaryota > Metazoa > Chordata > Mammalia > Eulipotyphla > Solenodontidae > Solenodon > Solenodon paradoxus. The sequence goes on along the minus strand of RJWH01005318.1, from coordinate 57,777 downwards.
TCTAACCTTTGGTTTCCTGCACATGAGAATCAACAAGCCCTCGTCACCCAGAGCAACTCACAGAGATCACTCAGTGGAAATCCTGTGCGGGAGCAGGTGCGCAGGGACCAGCAGGCGTTTCTCATGAAACGACAATGTGAGCGGAAAGCATTCTGCACGTGTGTGACGTCACGTCACGGTGTGCCTAATCAGGGACAACGGAAGTCAACCCCATCCAACTTAGCACCTAGAGAGCAGCGCCGAAGTCAAGCAGCAAGGCTGTTCCACAGCACATCTGACTAAGTCAGCTAGTTGGCCTGCAGGTGCCTAAAGCAGCTTCAGTTCCATGGTGGGAGACGGGGGGATGGGAAGAGTAGACCATTTTCATGAAGATATGTGCAAACATCACCCAAGACACCCTGTGGAACAAGAACAGAAGACTCAAGATTTTTCACGGCATGGAGTGGCCTCCACCAGAGACAAACCAAAGGTAACAATCTTCAGGAAAGAAAACGGGCTCATTTATTTAGCAAAGGAACCAAGGAGTATAGAAACCACTAAAAAGGCTGCTCACGTAATCAGGGGCTGCCTCTGAACCAAAGGATGTCACAAAGGCTCACTGCCTTAGAGCCTTGGCTCCAACCTGCTCGAATCTCGCCTTCCCATAGAGCCCATGAAACCACCAATTTAACACTGCAACCCGCCCTCCACCCAATTCCTAATGCTTTCACGTGGCTCTATTTCTTTCACATCACAAAGCACTGTTTTTCACACTGCATGACTGACTTACCCATCCCATCTTTGTCTTTTTATCCAGCACCCCACCCAGAAGGAAAGTTCCAGGAGTGCAGGGATTTGTCTCTGTTAAAGTCACTGCTATATTCCTAGGTACCCAAGTAGTGCCTGGCACATAGTAGGTGCTCAAAAAATACTCACTGCAAGAATGGATGGGCACAGTGTGGTGGATTAGCGGTTAGGTCAGCTGCCTCCAAAGGAGCACAGTTCACATCCATTCAAGGACCTGGGTTCATGTCCCAGTTCCAGGAGAACAACCAATGTGAATAAGTAAATGAAACAAATAAAAATGCTTCCACCTCTCTCTTCCTGCCTGCCTGTCTACACACCTTTATTCCTGCCTGCACTTTTCCTTTAAAAAAAAAAAAAAAAAAAAAAGAATGGATGGAAAGGACCCAAGACTGCTTTCATTTCTGCTCCTGTTTGCTGGGCAGCTGAGGACCGTGTCCTCATCTAGGGCAGGGGTCGGAAGGGTCAGAAAGTACGAAACATTTCACAGAGCAAAAGGTGAAAATGAAGAACAGAGCCAACTGGATGGCACTGCCATCAAAGCAGGTTTGTGTGTACATGTGCTCCGGCACGCCTTCTGGGAACGTGCTGACATGAGGCGGCAGGATACATGGCCAGAGCACAGAGGGGGATAGGGAACCTGGCACCAGAAGCCACGTCCCACATCGTGGGGCCCAAGCTATGAACAGGCCCATGGGCCCCAGAAGCCCTGAGGAGAGTCCTCCCACCAGACAGCCCCGCGTCTGCCATGCACCAGCCCTGTAACCTTGGAAAAGTTACTTAACCTTTCTGTGCTTCATCTTCATGAGGAAAGTGAGAGGACTAAAGGGCTGTTTTGACGAGCCACCACCTGCAGCGCACTAGAATGTGCCTGGCACACAGGGAATGCTAATTGCGGAAGTGTTCATTTGGAACTCCTTCCCAGGTCTTCCCCAGACCACACAGAGAGGCAGTCCTGCTCCATGAAGGTCTAACCATGAAGGAGCAAGGAGAAGAAACCCAGGTGAACAATGCCTGGTAGTGGTTCTTAATCAGGGGTGACTCTGCCCTCCAGGGACACTGGCAATACCTGTAGACACTGCCAGCTGTCACATCTGGGAATGGACGGGGGAGGACAGGATGGGGGGGACAATGGACTATTACATCTAATGGGTGGAGACCAGGGCAGCCACTAAATCCTGCGATGCACGGGGCAGCGCCACAAACGAAGATCATCCAGCTGGGAGTGCCTAGTAGAAGTACCGCATAGATCCACGGCCTCTGGCCAAGGGAGTCCACACACATCCCAAGGACCCGGGTTTGCATTGCAGAGCCAAGGGAACAACCAAGATGAACCAATAAATTTAAAAAAAAATTTGCTTCTGCCTCCTCTCTCTTCCTACCTTCTTGCCTGCTCACCTTCATTCCTGTCTGCACCTTTCCTCTTTAAGAAAAAGATTATCCACCCGAAAATGCCAACCTGTCTAGGGAATGAAATCCTGTCAAAGCAAACACTGCCCCCCAATACTCCTCTCTCTGCTGAAATGGTGACCTGATCTGGGATCTGGAAATTCAGCACCTCTATCCCCAGCCACCCTGGCCATTCCTCCTCCCAGAGTCACCGTGAAGGAACATGCCTGGAGAGACTCCCAGGAGGACGGAGGTGGAAGGCACAGTTCCCAGGGTGGACAGCCCAACAAGGGCAGGTGGCCAGGCCACTCACGGGCAGCCACCACTCTCAGCGGTGCTTCAGGACAGCCTATAAGACACAGCATGTAACACCCAAACCTAGAAAGCCCAGGGGTGAGCCTCCTTGAGACTGTCCTGGGTTTTCTCAAACCCAGCCCTGATGAATCACTGCCACCTACACTCTGATATGCGAAGAAACCCAATCCCTACAAAAGCATACCTTCCTGGGCCTGTAACACTGGATGTGACTAATGGCAAAAATGCCCAGAGTATGACCCTGGGCTACAAGGAGCAGAGTGAAAGCAGGAGCACAAACTGTCCCCAGGAGCCCCAGGGGAGGAGGAGGGCTGGACCTGTTAGATCCTTGGGTCCGGCTTTTATTTCCCAGCAATGGCACATGCATAGAAAGGAGAAAGGTAGGAGAGGCTCTCTTGACTGGACGGATAAACTGGATAGGCCTGCCTGGTACCACCCCACCAGGATTTAATCCTGAAGGTCAAGGGTAGAGCCATAGGTTAGAGAATCCTCACACTAGTTAAGAGAGCACGGTGTCCACTGCTGAGTTTGTACCAGGTCAGTCATGAAAGTCTCAGCGCAATGTGCCCGGCAGGTCCCCCAGTGCTGGAACCCATCCAGGAGGGTTCACATGCGCAAATGCCAAGAGGACCTTCTTAAGAAACCTCACTGATAAGTAGCCTGGAGGCAAGGCTCCAAGACCATGTGGTGGGTCGAGGATCCCCAATGCAACATAGAACCCACGACTTCCTACAGGGGAAAAGTGATCTTGTAGGTCATAGAAGTGTGGCCAGGCCAATATCTCCTAGAAGGCACAAGGCAGGTTTACAGGCATGGCCCCCAACATGTCTAACCTCCTCCACAGTGGCCTGGGCACAGGAGCAGGGTCCAAGAGGCACATGCCAGCTCTCTAGCTGCTGATCATGGAGAAAGTATCCCAAGGGAAGATGGGGTAGCTGGAGGTTGGGGGGCTGTCAAGGGGTCTCAAGAGAGGTGTTCATTCAGAGACTAGCATGAAGGACACTCTTTTCATCTGTGTGGCAGGACTGGAAGAGTGTGCTTCCATCTGGACACCCGCTGCCGCAGCCCCACCCTCCGGCTTGTATGTCTCAATATCATCATGCAAACAGAGGTTCCAGAGCAGAGCTCACACAGGGAAACACGGCAAAACTAAAAGCCAGAGTGGATTTAGCCAGGCTGGCTGTTTCCTCATCCCCTGAATTCTGCTGGGCCAGCTAGGAGACTTCCCATATTTTTCCCAGGAATATGTTGCTTCCTTCCAAGGATCTCAGTCAGAAACTCACAGTCAACTCCAATGTACCTGTGTCTCCAGCACCTCTGCCAGCCTCACCCCCACCTGCTTCCATGAAGCCAAATGCTTGGGGATTTACTAGAAATTGGGCAGCTCAGCAATGCCTGCTCTGAAACTGACATCTTCCCAAGCTGACTTCCCTTCCCCAGAGATCTGAATAACACAAATGGCAGAAATAAGTCATGTAGACACAGATATGTAGACATAAGTATCTATCTGAATCCCCCATGCCATCAGTTCAAATCTCTCTCCCCTGATCCGGACTGGAGCCCCACCACTCACCAGGGGCTAAGGTGGAGAGAACACAGAGAGCCTGAAATCTGCTTGCAGCCTCTGCTGTTCCCTGGGTCTCCCCGCACCGGGCAGAGCCCAGCAAGCTGACCTCACTCAGTGCTGGGTGCAGCAGCTTCTTGCTCCTTTTTCATGTTTGCTAGAGGGTGATGGGAAGCATTCATTATTTTTGTGCTGTTTATCAGTCACAATCTGTTTCCATTATGTTTGAGCACCCGAGGCAGCCACAACATAACTCCAGAAAAGGGAAACTTTCTTTTCTTTAGAGAAAAGTTTATATTACAGCACCATTTATCAAATTCCTTGGCTATATAGTGTGTTTCCCCCCCCCCAACCCCCCATGACTGCCCTCCCTACCACAGCTTCAAACTCCCATTTCAAAGGGAATGTCTTTAAGCTCCAAACTAATAGTAGGTGGCAGGGGGCGCGGGGTGTGGAGGCAATGCCCTTCTTTCACATCCTCCCACACACAAGCTCACATATCTGCTGACGCCCATTAAAGCGTATGGGGGTGGGGGGCTCATGTTCATGTTCCACCTCAAACCACGAAACCTGAGAAATGAGCCATCTCCTCTCTGGCCAGTTACTCAGGAGTACAGGGGACCAGCCTCCTGTCACAGAAAACTGTTGAGGAACGCATCTACCAGCAACAACCGTTTACACAACCACCAAAGAGAGGTGTGTCCTCAGCCCACTTTCCTGCCAGCTGCCCAGGGGCAAGAACCCCACTGTGACACCAGAGCTGGGGACAAGAGAGCTGACATGGTGACCAGACCACTTCCCCAAAAGGCAGTCCATAGTGTCATCCAAGGATCACAGCCCAAATGAACAAAACACATCAGTCTCAGAGAAATGGCTGTGGGATTTAAAAAAAAAACAACAACAACAATTTTCCAGAAATCAAGACACTTCAGATGCCTGGTTCACTATATTTCAAGGAGATATTTAAGTTTTTCTTTTTTCTTCTTTATTTTTCCCCAAGAAACCATTTAGTCAGCATCTACCATTTGCCAGCACCAACTAATGGCATTTAGTTATTGACCACATAATAAAAATGATGATCCCTACTGTAGAGGAAGACACTTAGGGTCAGAGAGCTTCAATGAAATAGTAAAAGTCACTAAGAGAAACAGGGAGACAGCTGGTCTCACTCCATGCCCATAAATGAATTCCTGCCATTCCCCTTCATCTGAAAGCTCATGAGCCAGCTCAAAAAGCAGAGCTGGCTCCTATGATCAACCAAATTAATAAATAAGTCAGTGGCATTTGAAGCCCACTTTAATTTAATCCCAAGGTCCTCCAATTTTACACCGTCATGTTTCCCTACACTTATACCATGCTCCAGCCACTCCAAGCCCCTCACCAGTCCGAAGAGACTCCCCCATCTCCCTTGAATACCTTCTACAAGATCGTGCCAACAGTCCTTCAACCTTGGACCAACACCGCTCCCACCAGCCCCCAGGACAAGGGCCATAGCACCTGTGCCTACTCACTTATGAAGGTGGTGGAAAGTGACCCACCTTCCCCTGACCCTTACTCATGACCTTCAGGTAAGGAACCCTTACCTCCCACAGATTGGGGAGCACTACATGGCATCTTAGCTTTTGACACACTCAGTAGAGATTATTCTTCACACACTGGAAAGCCCAGCCCTTTCCATCCTGAACAGCTGCATTTTACCCAGAGACAGATTCGTTTCAACAGCAATCCCTTCCTCTCCTGCGACTCCATCTCCGGCCAACATACTAAGGCCCAGGGGAGACTTAACATGATTAAAATTTTAAAGCATTTAAGATGCTAAAAGGAATGGCATCCTTGAAGTGCAAATCACCAATTTAGGGGGAAAGAGCACAATTCAGGGAGTGGAGGGATCTATACAAATGCAAATGAAATCTAATTTTAAATAATATTCTGCATAAATGGACAGACTACACATGCACCCACAGCAGGAGTCCGAGTTGTACAGCAATGGTTTTCAGCACCTGCTCCTGCTCAGTTTTTTCAATCTGCAAGCTGAGGTGAGCTGGCTTTCTGGGTTTTGCCAACTGGAGAGTAACAGTCCTGAAATGAGTTATTTAACAGGCAGGACACACAGTGAAGAGCCCAGGCTGGGTTGCTGAAGCAGCAGAAATACTAGTCAGGCTCCTGTCAGACAATCCCCCAAAGTCTAGTATGAAGTCTGGTACCCCATGAAAACGTCAGGGTGTAGAGGAATTGGCTAAATTTGGAATTAAAGCTTTGACTTGAAGAGGATAAAACAAGGGAAGAAATATAAGCTCTTTAGATTCAAAAAAAAAAGACTATAGCTACTATGCAAATACCTTTACACATATACTGTTGTATCATTTTTATGGTCACACTTCATAAGCAAAAAAAACCAACATATTTCTTTTTATCATGGTCATGAACTAAATTTGAAGGCATTTTTCTAGTCTCTAAATCTATGGAAACAATTCAGAAGGGAGGAAAATTGTATGGCTGTATATTCCAGATGAGGCCATTCAGGACAAGAAGGTTCTAGTCACTTTTCCAGAAACAATCTCGAGCGTATGCTCGCTCTATCAGGTCCAGCACACTAAGTTAATGAGTCTTCTACTGCAATTTCAAAAGCTCTTGCATTTACACACCTCTTCCTCCACCAACGAATCACTAAACCATTCTAAGGGCTAGGATTAAATTTTATGGCTCGTTGACAGAAAGAATAGAATCCCAAATCACCAATCCAAGTATAATTGTTCATTTCCCACACTTTTGTCTACACAGTCTCTGTACCTTCCTATTGCCACCAGGCCACAGGAGTTCTTGCATTTTTTTTTTTCCTTCTTTTAACAAAGGTCAACATGGGAGACCCCCTCAAAATCTATTCATTGTCTCAAGTCCTCCAGGGAGTAACCAGTCTCTCCAGATGCCAAAGCTACACTGGTGTTGATTCGAATCACACCTAATGAAAGTGGTAAACCACCAGAAGAGAAATGCCAAGGGCTTATCTGTTTGGTTCACTTTCATATGAAAGAAAGGCAGAAAGCTTTGCCAGGTCTCACCAACACATCAGGCTATGAGGAACCACTCAGGCACAGTTTACTGATAAGTTTTTAAAAATAATTCCAGTTCACCATGGCCACGGTTTTCCAATGGCCGCCCGCTTTGCCATTGAATAAACAGAGATTTAATGCACATATAAAACAGTTGCCGGCATTTAAAGATTTTTTTTAAATGGGCTACACGTACACTGTCAACTGAGAAGCAAACTAGGCCAATTCAGCACACGGAAGGACGGTTTTCATTTCTGCTCCTCTAGATAAAGCACTCATGAAATTTACCCATAATCAAACTAGACACCTACCTCCATCTAATACCTTCAGCGGATGGATGGGTGGCACAGGGAGCCTGGACAGGTCTGAGGCAGGTGAACCTGTGCTGATTTTCACCAGACTGTCGGGCTAAGGTCTGCTCATCTACAGTTAGTGGCATTCGACTGGTCGCAGGATATCACACTCTGGGTCCAGTCCAAACCGTGGTCCACCTCCATTAACTCAGAATTTCCTGGGTTTGTGGTGACACTTAACGTCACAACAAGGGGGTCACAGGCTTGGGGGGGGGGGGAGAACAGGGCTGCTTTCAAAGCCTCTCGGCCACCCAACCGCACACACTGCCGGCTGGCTGGTGCAGTCCAGAGCCCTCCTCTCCCAGCCGGCGCCCGGCCGCAGGACCGCTCCGTTCCGGCTTCTCTGGGCGCCTGACTTACTCCCGAATAAGGCGGCTTGTCCAGATTGGTTTACACGTTCCCCACGGCCTAACCACTCGGCCCTTGCAGCCCGGCGCACACACACTCACGGAAGAGAGGCTCTCCCCGAGTAACGGGGGAGCGGGGCTCAGACAGGCAGTCCGGCCGGCGCGCGAGGGCTGGGGCTGAGTTGGGCAGAGTGGAAGCCGAGGGTCGGCCCGGGAAGGTCGGGGACGTCCGTAACCCGCCTCCCCCGCGACTCGGAGGCGCGGTGGTCCTCCACTTACCCACGCCTGGGAGAGCCCGCTTTATTCGGCACGGAGCTGGCTGAGCCCCCCGCCCCTGGAGGTAACGAGCAGAGAAAGAGGCAGAGCCCCGGAATCGCCCCCAGCCCCGTCGCTGGGCGACAAGGGAGAAGGGGTGAGCATCAGCGGCGGCTAGTACCAAAGGGCTGGAAAGAAACTTGGACTCCTCTCTCCCGATGTACACGACACGTTGGAAAGGCAGCCGCCTCTCCCTCCTCTCTTCTCCTCTCCACCCCCTTTTGTGTTTCCCAACACCCCCACCCCTAAACTTCCCACCGCGGGGACTGGGCTCCCGGGGGCCGCACAAGACTCAACTTAAATTACGCGGAGCAGAGGGGAACGTCTACGGAAGGAGGCGAGGGGCGACAAGAAAGGCGACCGCGGTCCCCAGCCCGGTGGGGTCGCGCCGGGCAGCCCTCTCCCGGCCCGCGGGAGCGCACAGGGGCCGGGTGCGCCCCCAGCCCCGGGGACTCGACTGGAAGGCCCGGGGAGGGGGCGGAGGCCCGAGGGGAGGTCTGGGCACCGGAGGGGCGGAGAGACCCCGCTCGGTGCCCAGCAGCCACGTCCGAGCTAGGGAGTCTGCGGCGGGGCCGGGGCGCAGCGCGCAGAAAGGGGCCCGGGTGCCGGGGGAGGGGGCGTCGGGGGCTCGGGGGCCGGGCCGCGGGCAGAGCCCCACTCACCTTCCTGCCGGCGCCGCCGGCGCCCGCGGCGAGCGCGGAGCCGCCCCCCGAGTACATGTAGTAGGCGATGCCCAGCACCCACAGGAAGGCGAAGCACAGCAGCATCCGCGAGCGCCGCCGCATTCTCCCAACTCGGCCGCCGGCCGCGGCCGCCGCTGCTCGCGAGTGCTGTCTGGGGCCGGCGCGGGCGGGGTGCGGGCCAGGGGAGGAGCGGAGGAAGGGGAAGGGCGCGGCGGCGGCGGCGGCTCCTCCTCCGCGCGGCGGCTACTCGGCGGCGGCGAAGGCGGCGCGCACTCGCCGCCCGAGCTCCGCCCCGGGCCGGGAGCGCCGCTCGGCGCCCGAGCAGGAAGCGGCGGTCTCTGAGGCGGCGAGGGAGGTCAGGGAGCAAAGGGCGACCAATCCGCGGCGGCTGCGGGGGCCCGGCGCGGGCAGCAGGAGAGGATTACCGCGTCTCCATGGCTGCAGCACGCGGGGCTCTGCCGGGACGGCCTCAGCCGGGACGGCCTCGGCGCCACCCCGCCCCGCCGGCGCTCCGCCTCCTCTGCGTCCTCCCGGCCGCTGCGCCCCCAACCCCCATGAGTGACAGGTGGCTGCCCGGGACCCGGGAGGGGCGCGCACACACACGTGCACTCGCACGAGGCACACTGGGTCACTGCCGCCTCCCGCGTCCCTGCCAAGATGATCACCTCTTCGGCCCTTGATCCTTGGGACCACCTCAGACTCTTAGAGGCTCACGCTTATTGGCCAGGCCGAGCTGAATTTTTTGGTGCCGGGCCCCCGCTGGACCGACTTTGCTCTGGCAGCTAAGCATCCAGATCCCCAGGTGTCCGTTTTATGTGTTTATTTCTTTAGGCTGAGGTGGGAGGCCTAGAGGTAGAAACTGAGAGGTAATTTTCAGGGAACGTTTTCCTGTGGGTGAACCGTACCTCTTAATAGCAGGGTTTGTTGGTGCTTTAAGTAAACACGAAATGAGGACGAAGGGAGTATCTACTTTTTATAAAATTCTTTCTTTTTAGTTGGTCACTTTCTTAACAGAAGAGTTAGCATGCTGAGCATCTTTAAAGGTGCTGGAAGAGAGCTCTGTCCTGTAACAGAATCTATGTAACCTTCACAATGCCCTTGTAACACAAAGTATACAGCGCTCGCAGGAAAGAAAGAAAAGCTACTTAGCGCTTCATATTGTAAGTGATTTCAGGAGCTTCCCAGATTAGATAATGACAGCTGCCTGAATCTGACTCTCTACTCACATTCTGAACAAAACAGACACAAACAAGCCTTTAGCACTCCTAGAAGAGGGAATGCCCTATACTGAACTTCAGATTCTTCAGTAGGAGGGAAAAAGAGACATCAAATTCTAGCGGAGTCCCTTCCACTGTTGCCAAGGACTTAAGTGACGCCCAGGCTTAAGCCCTTCTATAAAAACGTCCCACACGAAGAATAAACTAAGGCAGAGCAGGTGTTTGATTGAAAAGGGGAAAATGTTTGAAAGAGGATGGGACAGGAGATGGCAGCCTTGAGGAAGCCTTGCTTCTGGGAAAAATCAGATAAACAGAGAATGGGTGATATCCTTTCTTCAAAGGTGAAGGGAAAGAGAAGGTAGAGGAGAAAATTAAAGATCCTATGGAAGTAACAGAAACCAATCCCTCTTCCAGTCACTGTTACCTATTAAAAACTGTACTTCAGTATACAGAGAGAACTTTCTTGAACTGGGAACCCTGTGTAAAATGCCTGGTAACAGAAACATTTCAAATCTGCTGCATACACACCTACTGCAGGAAAAAAAATAATTAACCACATTTCCTTTGAGGGAAAAATGAATCCTAACATTTCAGCTGATGAAAATTCCCCTCAAAACCATGAAACAGAAAAAAAAAAAAATGACAATATCATTATATCAGATGGAACAAAGTACTGTGTATTTGGATATACACACAACTAGAATCAGAAATTCAAGAACTAAGATGAGACTAGACAAAAATTTGAACGAAATACAACAGTTAACCACATTCAGGAAAGAAACTGAAAATAAAGACAACACTATCCCAGGAACAAGGAATAATTATAAGGTGCTCAAAGGAGACTATATTCAAATATAAGTGTATGAAAAGACACTGAAGAATGGTAAGAAAATCAAGAAATTGAAACGAAGACAGAGGAATAAAAAGGTTCAGAGATAAGTGGGTGAAATGAAAGTGAAGAAAGAAGAACCCAGTTATTTATAACTGGGATCCCTAAAGTAGAAACACTGGTGAGACAGACTGAATATTAAAACAGTAACCCCAGACGTAATGTAGAGCATGACAACAGTAGTTAGCACTGCTGTTTAGTATATTTGAGTGTTGTTAAGAGAGTAGATCCTAACAGGTATCACATGGAAAAATATTTTGTGTCTGTATGAGATGATGGATGTTAACTAAACTAAGGAAGGCCATCACTTCACAATATATGTTAATCAAGTCATTATGTTATACACTTTGAATTTATACAGGGATGTATGTCAATTATGTCTCAGTAAAACTGAAGGAGGGAGCTAGAATCCAAGAATATAATACAAAAATGAGAGTTAATTTAAATTGCATATCAAAAGTTCCTTCCTTGTACCTTGGAAAACTGGTCTGGAATAATCGACTCCAAAATATATCTTAGTACAACAATTGGTTTTTGGAGCAAAAAGATAAAGTTACTTACATAGAGTGCTTCCTCCTCCTCTCTTCTGCCTGCCTGCCTCTGTTTGCCTTCATTCCTGCCTGCACCTTTCCTTAAGACAAAAAAAAAAAAAAAAAAAAAAAAGAGGTGGGAGAATGAGGAGTAACACTTCTCTGAGTATATATCCTTTTTCAGGTTTTGACTTTTGGAAACGTGTAATTGCCCTACATATCCAAAAAGTAAAATAAAATGAATAGGGATGGGGTAGAGGAAACTAAAAATTAAATCCAAAATACCCTGAACCCAACTATATTGCAAATGAATAACATAACCACACTGAAAGGACATAAAGGAACTAATATGCATAACTTTTAAACAAAATATGTTACATTCCTCAGCATAGAGAATAAAAGAATAGCAAATCGTTTTTGAACTCATGTGTTTGTTTTTTGTCATAGCGTTTTAAGTGCAGCAATTAAAACTTTATGCATTTTATCTAATTGACCAAATCAGAAACTGTGTTGTTTCGGGTGTTAGGGTTTTCATTTTGGAAGAAGGGAGATACAATATGGATGGAAAAAGCAAGTAAGAGTCCTGTGGAGTAGATTTGGAATTAGAGATAGCTCATGAACTAAGTTCGTGTGTGTGTATACGTATGTGTGTGTGTGTGTGTGTGTGTGTGTGTGTATATATATATATATATATATATCCTAACTGTATCCACTGAAAGGGTCCAGAGCAATAATACTCTGTAGCAACGAGCACACCTTATAACCAGATCTTGTTTTCTTTTTTGTTGTTGTTGAGGGAAATGTGCAGGTAGGAATTAGGGTGAATAGGCTGGCAGGCAGGTAGAAAGAGAAGGAAGAAATATTTTACTTATTTTTTGTTTTAGTTATACATCTGAGTTGTTCCCACCAGCCCTAGGATGTGAAACCTGGTCTTGGGATGTACATGGTCCCCACTCGGCCGGTGGTGACTGGCCTAACCACTGTTCTACCAGGGCACACCAGATCGTGGTTTCTAAATGTCATTCTCCACTCTAAGAAGGTTTGCTTGGAAAAATGATTGATTCTATGATGAGGCTTCAGAGTACTGGATAAGCCTAAAATATCTTGTAATAGAAAGTAAGTAAGAGCTAAGGGGGCGGGGGCCGTGTCAAAAGGCCAGGAGCCGTGTAAGGGCTGCACTGGATAAACCTAGGAAGATATATGTATCAAGATGCATATGGTATGAAATAGCAATCAATGAGTTCATGCTGATAATAATAGATTGTGGAAAAGGAGGGTTCTTCGACTCCCCATCACCCCCGGTATAATGTTAACTGATAATTATGAAGAAAGGTAAAACTGAAAATTACCATTTTGCACCTATCACAGTAAAAATTGGAGAAAACTTCTCAATGCCTACCAAAGTTTGTGTGTGTTGGGGAGGAGGGGGTTGATGAGAAGGGTAATAGAAGGCCTTCAGACGCCTTCCAGCAGAATACTTACCAGTTGCAAGGGGAAATTGATAAGCATACATTATGTAAAAACAGCTATATCGAGAAGCTGTATAGCACCTTGGCCAGGTGATCAAAATTAACATCACTCATGAGTTCAGATGGCTGTCCTTTGTCTGCAGAGTGACCCCAAAGGACACAGCATCATGGTTTTCATATTCTGACCAAGGATACATAACTTGAATCTTATCAGGAATGAATGCGGAAAAAAGGCAAATTGGAGAACATTCTGCAAAATAACTGGTTTTTATTCTTCAGAAATGTCACTATCATGAAGATAAGGAAGGGGTGAGGAACTATGCCAGATTAGCAGGGCCGAAAGAGATGCCATAAGTACATTCAGCACATGGTCCTGTACCGGGAGTTAAAGACGGCTGTGGCAGATGTGAGGACAGCACGTCACGACACTGGACTCTGCACTATAGGCTGGGTAGCAGCATAGCACGAGAGCCTGTAGTACATCACAGCGTTTACTATTCTTTCTGGTTTTGATAAGTGTAGTATTTTAAAGGAAAGGTGCAGGCAGAAGTGAAGGCAAGTAGGCAGGCAGGCAGGCAGGAAGAGAGAGGAGGAGGAAACAACTTTATTAATTCTATGTGGTTGTTCATCTTGGCTGTTTCCCTTGGTCCCACCACGTGAACCCGGGTCCTTGGAATATTCGCAGACTGTGCTCGTCTGGAGGCAGCTGACCTAACCACTACTCCACACTACTACCCTGTTAATAACTACCATTAATACAGAGGAGAGTCTTAGTCTTAGAAAATACAAACTGAAATAGCAAAGGTTAAAAAGGGCATAATATACACAAAGTATTCTCAAAAGAACCAAAAAAAGAGAGATGGGATAATGAAACATGATATAATATTTCAGGGATAATGAAACAAATGTGATAAAATATTTGAAACGGTGAGTCTAGGTAAACAACACATGGGAATCATTTTTACAACTTTTCTGTAAGTTTAATATTTTTTTAAAGTGATTTAACTGGCAGAGTGGTAGACCCTGATTATTAGTTTTATTTTATTTTATTTTATTTTATTTTGCTGACCAGAAAAGATGCAGAAATTTGAGATCATTTTGTCAAAGCCATACAGCCCAACTCTAGTCCATTTGCTTTCTCTTGGCAGCTCACGCATGTAGAACTGCTTTCTGTTTCTTTTACCTCTGCCTGCTCTCCTATCCTATGCCTGTTCATAACCCTTTGTGCCTGGTGTCTGTGCCTTTATCGGCAGTGGGCTGGATAGAGAGCTCCATATGTGATGACTTGCCCTTAACTCAGCCTCTGATCCTGTGCAGAACCATGGTTGTCATTTATCAGTGTAATATTTTCTTGCCGAAAGCCCTTAGGGCTTTTTCTTGACTGTGTAGTGCAGTACAAATAACCATATATTTGTAGCAACGCAGGAATAGAGCTCAGGTATTTCTGCCTGTAGGGTGGCTGCCAGCTCACAGTTTCAGTTCCTGATGTCAGAAATGTCAGAATTCTATACAACTGGATGGTGCCTTGTGTCTTTATATGACAAAAATGTTTAATAGTCTAATTGTTCCAACTTTCCTCTGTCTAAAATATTCTTTTTAAATGCTTAAAGGAGTGGGGAGGGAAGGGGAAAGGGTACAAGGTGGTAGAAAAGGACCCTAAAACTCTGGTGGTGGGTGTGGTGTGTGATACCCATAGACTGAGAAATGAGTTCAACATCTTAAAATGAGTATGGCTTTTTAAACAAAATAAATAAGAACCAAATTATTTTAACAGTTTTTTTTTTTTAATTAATTGTTTTTAAAAGAAAGGGATAGGCAGGGATGAAGTTGAGCAAGCAGGCAGGAAGAGAGAGACGAAAGAAGCACTTTATTTTTATTTAGTTGTTCATCTTGGTTATTGCCCCTGGCCTTGACTTAAACCCGAGAGCTTGCCATGTGTACAGACTACACCCACTAGACTAAATGACTAGACCACTGGGGTGCACCTCTAAAATATTTTAATGATCAGAGTATCCAATTGAGAAAAGATAAACAAAATTATAACTGCTTAAATAGCGCCAAATTTTAAGGCTTGAAACGGCATAATCAGAGTTCTTTCTGTTCCCCAAATAACTGAACTATTCAGAGGCTATTCTAGAAAGAAGATATTAAAGAGTGTGTTCAGTTTCTGTCGTAGTCCCAGCACTCACTGTGGGCTGATTCTAATGGGGGCGGGGGGGGGGCGCGCACACTTTGGAATGTAACAGTTCCATCCATAGTGAGTTGAGGGCTTCTGTCCCCAAAGGTGCCTAGTGATGTAAGCACAAAATTCCCATATCCGGTGAATACATGTGTTAACTACCTGTCCCAAGCATCCCAGAAATTCCTTGTTTTGAATCGCAACTGGGAACTTATTCATCAATGTGATTTAAAGGATTCAATTGCCCTGCACATGTAAACATTAATGATGTGCTTACTTATGTGCCCAGTGCTCTCTGTGTATTGTTACCAGTCTCTACCACGTCCTGATAAAGGAGATGCTAGACCTAGCCCCACTTTGCAGTGAGGCACGGCAGTTAGGGGGCATGCCCACAGCATCTCAGCAAGCAGGAGAGCTTGGGAATGTGAGTGACAAGTGACCTTCTGACCACACCGCAGGAGGAATTGTAGCACCTAGAAGGCAGTCGGGCCTGAGTTAGAGCAAAACAGGGGCTTTGGGATGCTGGGAACCTGCTGACTCGATCTGGGTGCACATTACATGAAGTGTTGAGTTTGTGAAGACTTCAACGGGTTATACACTTAACAATGCATGCACTTTCTTTTCTTTTTCTTTTTAGGAACAGAATGAAGGCCAGTAGGCAGACAGGCAGGAAGACAGAGGAGGAAAAGAAACATTTATTTCCTTTAGTTGTTCATCTTGGTTGTTCCCGTGGCCCCGGGTCTTTGGGATGCACGTGGACTCTGTTCAGTGGCCTTATCTGCGAGGCCACCAGGACACACCTGATGTATGCACTTTCTACATGCAAGGCATAGGCCAGTAAGAAAAGGATTAGAACGAATACAGAATTACTGACTTTCTTGCAGTCTCTCCAAAGTCTGGGGAGATCTCTCCCTCACTCATCTGCCTCTGCCGGGAACCTCTGGGCACAGCTCCTGAGACTGCAGTCCTTCCATCCTGGAAACCCACCCCGTGGAGCCAGTCTCTGGGAGCCCTCCCCACCGTCTCTGGGTTCATGGAGCTTCTCACCCCAGCCTGGGGGTGTTAGCTAGTTAAGGGCTAACAGGCCCCCAAGGCTGCTTACACACCTAGGGCCTGCTTTTCATTCTTTTTTTTTTTTTTTTTTTTTTCAGGAAGGGAGAGGAGGAACGAAAGAAGGGAGGGAGGGAGGAGAGAGGAGAGGAGGAGAAAGAAACAACTTTATTTACTTAGTTCATTTTTTGGTTTTTCAACCTCTGGTTCTCAAACCCAGGTCCTTGGGCTGTGTGTGGTCTGCACACCAGCATCTATGCGTCTGAACCACAAGGGTGCACCCCTACTTTTCATTTTCAGGATTGTTCTGCATGGGGCCTCACCCCAAACCTTTCTTGGCCAAGAGCTGTAGAAAGTAACTCTAGAAAACAGCTTTAAGGTCAGTACAACAGTCGTTCTCGTTCTGGACAGCTCTTTTCCCCACTGACGTCCCTGGGTCCCAGGTGACATGGGCCTGGGCAAGAATAACATCACCAACACAGTCATAAAAAGGATTTCTTGATGATCGATTTGAAGCAATGCCCTCCAAGTCCTCTGGAGCAATTCCTGTTCTCACTTGGAACATCCTGTCAGCTAAGAATTGGTCATCCTGCTCCCACCTCTCCCTGTGTCAACCCTCTCACCCAAGGCCCTTGGAACAGGTGCTTCCTGCAATGTCATCTCCATGATGCAGATTCAGGCCCAGACTTTCCAAGAGACTAAGAGTTGGCTGAGTTGTTAGGGGGCCCAATGTCAGGAGCTGAGGCTGCTGGCAAACCTGGGACTGTCCACATGTCACAGAGGAGAAGAGGGACCAGATCTTTTCATTTGGGGATGCTCTTGTATCCTATCCCTCTCTCCCTACCTCCTGGAGGGGAAAAGGAGGAGAGCGCTGGTGACAGGCGGAAGCTTCCCTAAGCTCGGAAGTGCCCCTCTTTTGCCCTCCCCCTCAGTCTGAACTCCCGGTGCCCTGCTCCAGCTTTACCCCAGATCTCCAAATCAGCTGGAATCCTGCTGCATTATGTCACCAGGTACTTTCACAAGCACCATTTTACTGAGTTCTCCAAGGTAGTATCACTCTGCTCATCCTGAAGGATGACCCAAGGCTCAGAGCAGACAGTCACATTATCAAAACCATGGGGCAACCAGTGAACAGCAGCACTAAGTGCAGACCCAACTCATCTCCCTCCAAGTCCAGGGCCTCCCCAGCTCCTGCAGCTGCGGAGCTCCAAGGCTGATTCTATGTGCTGGGTGTTCTGAAAGTCTCTCATATTTTTATAGCTTATATTCCACAAAGATAACTGTACTCATGGTGTAAAACCACACACAGATGATGTACAGAGAAGCGTGTAGGCAGATTACATAGTGGGGGATTTTCCGCCGCCACCACCTCTTACCTGCCAATTTTCTAGCCCTGGAAAGCTTTGTAAAAACATGTTTTCCAGAAATTCCCATGTCAGACCTGCTGAATCCAAATTGTCAAGAGTGGAATAAAGTCAGTGTTTTTATTCCGCAATGCAGGTTGACAACATGGGACTAGAAATGACAGACAGAGAGAGAGAGAGGCCATACATTCTAAAACTCTGGGATCTTAGAAATTCTAGCAGATGTATGAGGCTGCGGCAGCCCTTTGTGTCCCAAAATGACAGGCCCCCTGCTCCTGCTGGGATGGACATAATCTGTTCTGGAAACACCCGTATGTGGGGCCTGAACCACTCTCTAGCATCCTACAGTCAGAGAATGGAACTGTCTTCTGTGAACCATAGGTCTTTACTACATCTACCAGCCTCAGGTTTGTAGTTAACAAGGGCTATAATTCAGTTTTTTTTTAAAGGAAAGGTGTAGGCAGCAATCAAGGTGAGAAGAGGCAGGCAGGAAGAGAGAGGAGGAAGCACTTTCACTTATTTGTATTTAGTTGCTCATCTTGGTTGTTCCCTCCAGGTCCCAGGATGAGAAACAAGGTCGTTAGGAGGTACTTGGACTGTATTCAGGGTTAGAGGCAGCAGATCAAACTTTTACTCCACTGGACACACCTACAATTTAATTATAGAAAGCATGGACATTGGGTAACCAAAAGTCAAACTTCTGCAATTTAGAATAAAGAAATATTATTTTTTGAATTATTTATCATTAATTTTTAGCTGTGATAAATATCCTCATTCACCGTACCCTGGAGGAGTAGTGGTTAGGTCCACTATCTTTGGCCAGCACAGTCCACATACATCCCAAGGACCCAAGGACTAGAGGGAACAATCAAGATGAACCACTAAATAAAAGAAATAAAGTGCTTTCTTCCTCCTCTCTACTCCTGCCTGCCTGCACCTTTCCTTTGAAAAAAGAGAAAAGAAAACTATCCTCACTCTTAGGAGGGACAGGCTGAAGTTTTGAGGGGTGAAGTATCATATTGCGTGTAACTTACTTTCAAATGACCCAGCAAAAATAATGTAGCTATATTTATAGAGAAAGTTATAAACACATACACACACATATTGAAAGAGAGTCAATGAGGGAAATGTTAATTGTTGAATCTAGTGGAGAGCATAATGAGGTTACTGTTTATTCTTTCAACTTTATATTTAAATTTTTTCAACATGAAAAGTTAGGAGGAAAAAAACAGAAGAAATTAAGGGAATCTGGTGAATAATTGCAGAAAAAGTAATTACAATTTTTCCTGGGGAAAAAAAAACCAAAAACCCCAGACATTGTAGTCAGACAGAAACATCCGGCATGGTTGGCAGGCTTTCAGTCCAGCCACGGGTCAACAGGTCTTTACTGCAGGTCTGTGCTGGACCTCGAACTTCCCTAAACAGTGAAAAGAACACAAAAATGTAGACTATATGGATGGGTTTTTTGTTTGTTTTTTAAGGAAAGGTGCAGGCATGCAGGCAGGCGGGAAGAGAGAGGAGGAGGAGTAAGCAGTTTTATTTTATTTTATTTTCATCTAGTTCTTCACACTGGTTCTTCCTCTCAGATCCAAGACTAGAACCCAGACATATGCGGCCTGGCACTCCTTCAGAGGTGATTGACTTAACCGCTGCTCCACCACGGCACAGCACTATGTGGTCTTGTCCTTAGGCTGCCAGTGATTACATTCAGTTCCATGAAGAGTTTTTGCTCTGTATCTAATTCCTTGTGAGGTTCTGAAAAAATATCTAACTTACACTTCTTGTTAACAAAGACATTTCATTCCCAGGAAGAATGTCTTTGTCAGAAATTTCTTAACTAGGAAGAGAAATAATACACGATGTTTCAGGATGTCAGAAAAGAGCGTATACAAGAAAATTCCTGAATCAGATCCCAAATACGACCAAATGTGCTGGAAATGTGGCGTGCTGTGTCTGGAAGTCCTTGGAAGGGGAGGTGGAAGCAGAGCGAGGTCAATGTTAAGGACAGATGGAAGAAAGATGCAGGGCGAGGGGTAAGGGAGCCCTGGAGAGAAGACTGGAGTGAGGGCCCATCACGTTAGCTAGGATGACAATGGGGAGTGTGAGAAGGACATGGCGAGGGCACGACCCCCTCCCAAGACCAGGCAGGCAGTGGGGTGGGGCAGGCCAGCCAAGAAGTCAATGGCAGTTGACTCAGTGCGGGGCAGTGCAGGCTGGTTACAGGGTCAGTTTAACAAATCTAGTGGTAATGTCAGGGGTAATTTTGCTTGAAAAGGTAGAAAGGGAAAACAGTTCTCCCCGTGAAGCTAATTGATAGTTCCTCAACATTTCCTTAATGAATTGGGAGTAAAGAACTCAAAGTATAAACTCCCACTAAGACGAGTTGCACAGATTTTTTTTGTTTGTATACTTTGTACGTGCTTTATTCTAGACTGCTGAAATACACTGAAGAAAAACCACAGGAAACGACGCCCCTGGTGGCTCAGTGCTTAAGGCCACTCGTGTAACCCACATAGATCCCAAGGACCTGAGTTCGCCACCCGAGCAGGGGGAGCAACGAAGATGAACAGTGAAAGAAGCACATGTGGTGTACCTTGGTGCACAGTGGTTCACTCAGCTGCCTCCGGCCCAAGCGCAGTCCCCATACATCCTAAGGACCCAGGTTCATGTCCCAGTTTGGGGAGAATACCAAGATGTACAACTTAATAGAAATAAATAGAATAAAGTGCTTCTTCCTCCTTTCTCTTCCTACCTGCCTACCTGCCAACTTGCCTTCATTCCTAGCTGTACTTTTCCTTCAAAAAAAATTAATGAAAAGAATTAACAAATGTCCCTTCCTCCTGTGTCTTTCTGCCTCACCTTCATCTCTGCCTGCACCTTTCTTTTAACACACACACACACACACACACACACACACACACACACACACACGGAAAAACTCTGTCTTCAAAAAAGTCTCACGCCTTCTACTTTAGCATATACGATGCAGAAGGGACAAGTTTCAATTCATCAGTAAAAACATGAAGTCTCCTGGGCCCAGCTTTAGACTAGAGTGGAGGAGAGGGCAAAAGGAGCTACTTACTGAAGACTAGCCCAAGAGACCTGAAATGGAAGGAAGAGGCTCTGCATGCCCAGGGCAAAGCTTCTGGATGGCAAGACCCCAGAAGATGGGCCCTGTTGATTTCAGAATCGGTGGAGACCACCAGAAAGGTATTGAAGTATTCCTGACATGCCAGTGTACACAGGCAGCTCTACTTAGGATGATTTATGAAGATGTTTTGTTTTTATTTTTGAACATAGTTGACTTCGAATAAATGAGCCTTGTTTCTGAGGAATTTCCAATCAAGGTATCACTGTCTAAAGCAGCTTCTACCCTCAAAGAATTTAGCACCTTATCTGAAAGACACCACACACACAAATGGAGTGGAAAGGAAAGCCATAAAAGATAGAGACAACATGCTGGGTATGGACAATTAAGAGATCTGCAGACCATTTTAAATGTGATCTATATGCTAGAGAGCAAGTCAGCCTTCTGTCAGTCTCTGGGATTTCCAAACAAACAACGAAAAGTTGGACTGCCCTTAATTTCCGGCTGCAGTAACCTGCCTTTAAATCGGAAGCCACCCTCAGTTGTCATGACAATTCAGAGAAGGGACTTTGCAGGCAGAGGTTTGAGGGGGCTTTGGAGAACAGGTGTAGTGTAGACCTAAGTATGAGTGTTCTGGAAGGAGTGGACACGACGGGGGCCCCAGAGCAGGACTGATGCCAGGAGGAAGGAAGAAACAGTGGGGTGTCCAGACAGCTGTGGGTCAGGACAGCCCCTGGAGGGAGAGCCGATAGCGGTGGAGCCCAGTTCTCAGGTGATTACAGCTGAACTTGATCCAACAGGCAACAGGGGAGGGGCTCTGTGATGGAATAAAAGCAGCACTTTGAAAAAGATGAATTTGAGAGATGATTTCAGGACGCACTGAGGTGAAGACCATTTCAGGGCCTGTTTTGGAGGCCCGCATGAGGGCAGAAGGGCCTCAGCCTGAGGAGGAGCCCCTCAAGAGGCACGAACACAAGCTGTGAAGAAGCAGCAGCCGGGTTCCATGAGCTAGCATGTTTAGGAAGGAAAGGAGGCTCGTGGAAAAAGATGCTCCCTAATCCTCAGAGTCCAGTAGTTGGGAGGATGCCATTGGGTGGACTTAAATGAGAGGTTCTCCTTATTTATCCAGCTAATGTTTATTAGGCTCCCGCTTTATCCCTGGCACGGGTCTAGAACAAAGCAAAATTAGGTTCCTCATTCCAGGGTTTATATTCCAGCAAGTGATGAAAGGAGGGAGAGGAGGGCCTGACAATAAGCCTGACACATAACAAATAAATGGTAGAAGGTAAAAAGCACACTGGACAGAAAGGCAAGAAGAACAGGTGCAGTGGAGCTGAGTGCCCAGAGGGTGGTCAGCCTGCACTATGAGGAGCCATTGGAGCAGGGGGTCCTTGAGTCCAGACTGGAGAAAATTGGGAGAATTAGTCAAGCAGGTAGGAGCCGAGGGGGCTAGTGCAAAGGTCCCAAGGACAGAGCTCGCCTGGCCTGTCCGGTAGTTGAAGGGGCCAGCGTTGGTGGAGCAAAATGAGAAGTGAGAGAAGACAGGCAGAGGTCGAAGTTCACAGGAAGCAGGAGTGTCCTAGGATCCCGTGAGTTACTATGAGGACTTTGGCTTCAGCTCTGAGTGAAACAAAAAGCACCCGGGGGATGGGACAGAAGAGCGTGGGCTGCCAGGTTGGGGCTGGATTGCAAGGACAGGGCCAGAAGACCGCTCAGAAAGGGACTGAAACAGGATGGTGGCTCGGACTGGGGTGGGAGCCATGGAGGTGAGATGGGTCAGCTTGGGGTATTTTGAAGTAGGGTAAAAACGGATGAAGAGTGGCTCAGGTGGCTGAGACGGCTGAGGTGCGGACTATGAAAGCCCAAGAACCCAGTTCACGCCTGGTGCGGAGGTGGGCAAACAAAAACCACTAACTAAAAATGCTTCTTCCTCCTCTCCTTTCCTTCCTTAAGAAATGAAGTGGGTGGAGAGAACCTGGAAGCGATGTTCGGCTGTCTCAGCACCTTGGCTGAGAGAGGAAGTAAAGGAGTGACATGGGCCAGCAGAACCTCTACAGGTGACGCTCAGGTGTGTGGGTGGTGGAGCAGGGGCTCCTCAAAGGGGCAGAGACTGGCCTCATGAGAAATGGTCTGAGCAAGTTGTAGTCGAGAAGGACGGAATCCACAGTATTGGGTCTGCTGGAGCTGCCGTAACAGACTCTCACAGACAGGGGGCTTCAAAATAGAAATTTATTGTCTTAAAGGACTGGAGGCTAGAAGTCCACG
This sequence comes from Solenodon paradoxus, assembly GCA_004363575.1. NCBI lineage: Eukaryota > Metazoa > Chordata > Mammalia > Eulipotyphla > Solenodontidae > Solenodon > Solenodon paradoxus. The sequence continues at coordinate 34,927 of RJWH01005318.1, read as the reverse complement.
ATGAAGGTTTCAGCAGGTTGGTTTCTTCTGAGGCCTCTCTCCTGGGCTTCTCAATGGCCATCTTCTCCCTGTGTCCTCACAGGATCATACCTCTGTGTGAATCTGTGCTATCTCTTCTTATGAAGACACAAGTCCTCTTGGATTAGACTTCTCCCTCTGGCCACATTTTACCTTCATCACTTCTTTAAAGAAACTGTGTCCAAATAGAGTCCTATTCTGAGCTACTGGGGGTGAGGATTTGAATATATGAATTTGGGGAGGATATAATTCAGCCTATAGCACATAGAGATTAGATTAGATCAGATTTCCTCCTGAGATGGCAAATAGAGTCGGAATAAAGTGACTGTTAAGACTGAAGATAGATGCTGTCAACTAAATCTTCCCACCCAATTAAAAATCAGGTCGAAAGCAGCAGCAGTTAGGGGTGCAGGCAACAGAAACCTCCTGCTTAAGCAAAAAGGGCAAGCCTGGAAATGTGACTAGGCTCTGTCACCTGAGAAATAATCAGGCCGTGCTATCAAAAGGGTGTTTGAGAATATGAATCATGATTAGTGTCCCTGAACCCCGCCCCAAGATGAATTCCTTCAGAGTCAGGCCAGAGGGGAGATTTAAAGACCCAGGAAGGAAGGTAGACTGAGTCATTCGTTGTGAGACTGTTCGGACTGGATTTTATTTATTTATTTTTTTAATTTTTTAGGTGAAGGAAGAGGGCAAGTAAGCAGGAAGGAAGGGCAAAGAGGAAGAAGCACTTTTTATTTATTTTGTTGTTCATTTTCCGTTGTTCTCCCAACTTAGTATCCCTGGGCTATTCGTGGGCTATATCATCTGTCATCAGGAACCGAAGACTTAATATCTGAGGCACCAGGGCGTGCCTAGATAGGTTCTTAAGTCCACTGTTCTGGCTATGATTGGTGAACAAGTCACCAGACAGAAGGCTGCAGGGTGGGGGTCTGTTGTCAAAGTGATAGCCTCTTGTTTTTTCATAGTCACTGAGTTGTAGAGGAAGACTGATTAATTTTCACCTAGGAATCACAACCTGGCCATTAAAACAAGGATGCTTTTATCCAATGCAGAAGCCAATCTGCTATAGAATGAAGGGTACCTGCCCCCAAATGGGGACTATTCAAGAATAGTTAAACATTTTTAAATGATTGATTTTGTTATTGATAGGAATTTGACAAATAAGACTAATTCTGTCACTGTTTGTGGCCTCTCTAACCCATCCAGGGCAAAGAGCCCAAGGTGGTAAGTCTTTTCTTACTAGGACTTGTCTTACTCACCTAAAACCAGACACTCGCTTGGAATCTTAGTTTACTCACTTTTTTTTTTTTTTTTTTAAGGAATGCAAGCTGGAATGAAGGTGAGTAAGCAGGCAGTCAGGAATAAGTTCTTATTTTACTTATTTAGTTGTTCATCTTGGTTGTCCCCAATGCAGGTTGCAAACCCAGGTCCTTGGGATGTATGTGGACTGCACCCATTGGTGGCCACAGATTTAACCACTAAACCATCAGAACACTCCAGTTTATTCACTTTGAAAATTGATTAAAGACTCCGTCTTCAAATACAGTCACATTTTGAGGTACTAGGATTTAGAGTTTCAACAGATGAATTTGAGGGAATAGAATTTAGAGACTGGATTAGATCAGATCAGATTTCCTCTGGAGATGGCAATGCTAGAGTCGAAATCAAACTGAATAGAATAATACGTGTCCTGCCTACCTCTGCAGGTTACCTGAGACTCATCTGAGGCTTACCTGAGACAGTGGATAAAAAGATTTTGCAAAAATCAGAGCTAATCTGCCCCTGTGGGTGTGTGTGTGACTTTCTCCTGTGACTGGTGGTGGTGGTGCTGGTGAGGGAATCCCACTGTTTGAGGGGCTTCCCACTGGGCATTGCTGTGGTGCTAGAGGTCTGGCTGCCCACCCAGACTGCTGGGAACCCTGCTTTTTTTACACTTAGTTACTGTAGCACCTGCAAGTGTGGCTGACAGCGCTATTCACATGCTGAATGCTGTAGAGCAGTTTCCTAAATGATGAGTGATACCAGCATCTCTACAGCACTCTTATCAGTTGATCTAGCTGTACACTTAGAGTCTTCTAGGTTTATTGTTTTGTAGTTTGGACCTTGGAGCCAGAGTCAAAATACCCTATTTATAAAAAAAAAAAAGTAGCACAGCTCATTTGCTGAGCTTAATTCCAGATCCCGAGGAACTGCACATTTGTTTGGTTGGATTGAGAAAAATGCATCCCTCTCGCCAGACAGTTACAACCAGGGGTGGGGTGGGACACTCTGGAATATGAGCATGGCTAAGGGGTCCATTCTAGGATGGAGATGGTGTGGGCAGGCAGGACTCCAAGAAGCCTTCATTAGTGAAGATAGGGAAGAGGATGAGAGAAAGAAGTCAGAACTGGGAGCATGAAAAGAGCCAGAAATAGCCCTTGCATGGAAAATCTCAACGGTTAAACAATGACATCTATTTTTTTCATCTCAAAAATACAAAAATTGTCCTGCTCTCCCTTTCTTTTTTGTCAACTAGTTTTCCTTCCTTTGTCCCCATCCTCCCAAGTAAAATGTATTAGATCTGCAATCTTAGGAGAAAAACCCTTGGATAGATGCACCCATCTCCTCGTGAGCAACCCAGGGGAGCTGGCTCCTAAATCAGCTCAGGGACTCTTGCACAGAAACTGCTTCAGGTTGGATGCTTGTGTTGAGTCCAGTTAGATGTGGCTAATGATGCCCTCCTGGATCTGGAAGTCTGGCATTATTGGATGCTTTAAATGACTGATGAAAGACATTTAAACACCCTGCCAGCATTTTCATCATTGGTTATGTTGTGAAGCCCACCTTTTCAGTACAGACACCAGTCCCTTGCTGCTGGATGACATGGGTCCTGCCAATCAGTGGTTTTCTCCTGAAGCTTCATTGAGAAGAAGGGTGACCAGCTATCCCAGATTGCCTGGCACTGAGGATGTATGACAGTCAGTGCTGACATCAGTAAAGTCCTGGGCCACCTCAGGTGAGCAGGGCATGCAATCTGAAGCTATCTCTGCAGGCACAGCCTGGTTCCAGCATCCAGGCTGCTGGTTATGTGGGGTCGAGGGTTGGAGTAGTTTCCCTTTGGCACCGCTGCATCTGTAAACATAGCCTAGAGCCTATTTTTAACCATTCTCTGGGTGTCTGAATATTCTCTACATTATCACTTCCTTTAATCTAGCCAGAAAGAGTTCTGTTGACTGACAAGACAGGAGCTCAGGCTTACTCCATCAGAGGCTCACTGATTGCATCAAAGATGATTTCTAGCTCACCTACTAGCCGTCCAGCCTTGTGCCTGTGGGATGACTGTCATATGCAAAAGGACTGCAAACCTCTCTTATTAGTGTCTAGGAGATAATTTATGCCTCTGTATCCCAAGCAAGACCCTAGAAATTCACCCTGATGGATCTGTTTAGGCAATATTCCCCACCAAAACAATGATATGGCCAGGGGACTGGAAGGTATAGATTGGTTTCAGGTAAGGCAAACATTTCTTAAAGCACATGGACTATGTTATTAAAAGATAAATACCAGAATTAAAATCAAGTTTTTGTTAGGAAGTGGAAAGTGGGGTATAATTGGGATGTGAATGGGAGTCAATGACAACAGAAGTGTCCTGATACAGGGCTCTGGCCTTTGCTGCCTACGCAACTTGAAGGCTCAGCTCCAGTGTGACCTCTTACACGAAGCCTTCTGTAAATCTCATTCTCAGGGACTCTCTGAGTTCCATTCTGCTTATGGGAAGCAATGCCTACAAATCATATTGCTCTTCTTATACATGGTAATGATTCTTGACCCTGTCCATCTCCCTGACTACACTGTGAACTCTGAAGCGCGGGCACTCATCTGACACCACAGTGTCCTTCTCCAGCAGAAGTTGCATTTTGCCTTGCCCCCAACAGCATGGACATTGCAGACAGTGCTGCTCCAAACTCCTGCTTCCACCATCTCTAGGTGTCTGAAGCCAGGCCTGTCATGACCTCTGTTCTGTGAGAATTTTCACTATGAAAGCATAAACAGCTCAGTGCTCCCTGGTGAAGTAGCAGTTTGGTCAGCTGCCTTTGGCCAGTACAGTCCACATACCTTCCGAGGACCTGGTTTCACATCCCAAGGCTGGGGGAAACAACCAGGAGGAACAGTTCAATAAATGAAATGCTTCCACCTCTCTCTTCCTGCCTACCTATCTACTGACCTTCATCCCTGCCTGCACCTTTTCGTTAAAAAAAAAAAAAGAAAGAACATCTCAATTTTTTAAAGTCTAGCTGGACAGTGCTGATGACTCGGGTCCCCATCTTTCTCCAGTTTCATCCATTGTCACTGCTTCTGCTCCCTCTTCTAACCTCAGAGATCAGGTTCCAGGGAACATCTTCACCCCAGGAAGCATATGACTCAGTGCTCATTCAAGATCCAGCAAAGTGGGCAGGAGGGTGGCTGAGACCAGCTTTGATGTGGAAAGAGGTTTTGCTTGGTTTGGGGAAGCAGCTTGAAGTGAGTGGAGGCTCCTGTTCCAGTCACCCCTCCCTCCTGTTCACTCTCGGGTAGGGTAGGGATGAAAAGGGAGAAAACTTTTTTTTTTCTTAAGACACCTTTAATCAAAGCAAGCTCAAAGAAAGGGCTGAAAGAGAAAGCCTGTCATTTTGGAATGAGCAGGTCAGTTGTTTCAAAGGAAATTATTAGCATATTTCCAGAGCAGCATTGTTAAAGCAGGGTTGAGAATGCAAAAAACGTGAGAATCAAATCTGCATGTTAAACAGAGATCAATCAGGTCCTAGTACCAAAGGACATGGATTCAGAGACATCAGCAGCAGGCGTTTTTTGTGATTATTTCTCAGCTTCACAGGCAGCTGACATGACTGCTGAGAGGTCCAGGCATTTCTCCTCACCTGAGGAGTGCCCACAGTCCTCGGCAACCCCTGAAAAAGCACAAAGGGAAACAGGTCAGACAAAAATCCATACGGCACTTCCCCCTAGAGCATTCAGCGCAGCACTAGTATCCTGAGATGCTCTGGAATCAAGTATCTTTGGGAAAAGCTCTGGCCTCTAAACCCCTAGCAGGTACATTTCATCATTAGCATATTAACCCCCCATCCTGCCCCGCAAAAGTTCTGCAACAAAAGATTGGTTTGACTGCCTCTGCTCTGGATTTCTCAGATATAGTTGACCAGACAAATTCTTTCCCCCAAAAGATGGCCGATGGAACTAACATTTAATGGGACACAAAGGTAGAAATCTTGCTGTGGCCCACTGGCAGACCTTGTTTTGGTCATCAGCAGCAGACTCTTCTCTACTTTCTTAGAGAAGCACTTTGAAGTATGAAATTACACTTTCATGATTTCATGTGATAATGCTACCCACAGACTAGGAAAAGTGCTGAGTTGCTGCAGAGGGTCCCAAAAGCTGGGCTCAGGAGAAGACCCACACCCCACCTGCAATTGATGCAGAGGCAGCAAAGCTTAAAGTCTATAGGACAGTATGCAGATATATGAGTGGAAAACTAACTGCCAAAACCTGAAACTTCTAAGAGCAAAGACTCCACTGTAGCAACTTGAGTCTAGGCCAGACTCCTAGATACTCTCATTGTTTTTACTTCAGGTAACCTGGACACGCCCATGAAGGAAGAGCCCCCCCCCACCTCTCATATATATACAGGAATCTGTCTTGCCTGAGTGAGAGGCAGGTAGCACAGGTCATACACACATGTGCACTCCCTTGATGTCACTTTCCCGGCCCGCAGGAAGCTTCAACTCACTGTTTCTGCTTTTAATAAACTTACTGTGTGTTCCTGACCTAATGGCTCTCTCCACAAATTCTTTCTGGATGACCCAGCATCTCATCAGCTCACCCTCACCTGCATCACAATGAAGACTTTTCCTGAAAAGACACTGTAAGATCAGATATGGAGGGTGGTGGGGAGTCTGGCAGCATCCAGGTCAGAACAAGGCCCCAGCTGATCAGTGTAGGGTTCGAAGGTCATGGCTAAGCTCCTGGGAGTGACAAGCAGGAATAAAGGAGCAGGAAGGCCTAGCTGTTCCTTTAGACTTTCAACTCTTGATTGGGTGGAATGGGGCAGTCACAACTCTGATCCTATAGGGGTTCCAGGAATTCAGCTCACCCCAAACAACCCAGAAAGCAGACATTGGCACTGGATGCCAACCCCTCAGCAGAGAGGCAGTTTCTCCTAATACATTTCGTCTCCTGGCTGCCACTGGTTCAGGGCTTAGTCATACAAAAGAGATAGCCTGCAGGTATCCTTACAGACACCTGAGTGGGATAAGGGCCAACCTGGAGGGATAACTGTACTGAATCATAAAAAAAAAAAAAAAAAAAAAAAAAAAAAACCTCAGCAAATTGAGAGACCAGGATGGTGCTTGGCAGGAAAACCACTATTCCTTGTTAATGCCAAGAGAGAAGTTAGGAAATCAAGGCAAAAGGATCCAGGGCCGCATGCCGGCTGTCTACAGTGTGTGGGTGAGTCACTGTACCAGCAGGGCTGGCCAGAGAAGCAGGTATGGGGCTGAAACATAACCTGGATTCATTTGCGAAGCCAGGAACCCCCATGTGGGACTATGAGTGCTTCTGGAAAGGAGTGCCTTTTATTAACTCGTGCAAAGTCTGAAAGAGACCCAGATGAGAAGGATTCCAAAACTTTGCTTGTGAAATCAGAGAAGAATGGGGACCTGGCTGTGGGCACCCAGCACATTTGTCATATAAAATTTAGGCAATACTTGGGTAATAAACTGAGACTCCAGGCAAAACGCAAAGTCTAAAGCTGGCAAGGACTGGTAGGCAAACACAGCACCGAGAAAAATCCTCGTGTGTGGTCAGTCCAGGTGAGGCCAACTGGCCAGTTCAAACAGCCTCTTTGAGAGCTCCCCAGCCCCACTTTGTAGGTACTTTTTCTCAAGAGTTTAAGGCCTGGTTCTGACCTCAGTGTCTGACCATGTATCAGCTCTTTTCTATTTTTAATAGAGTAACAGGAACTGAGGTCTAAGGAAAGCTTTACAGCCAGACCTAGAAGTGAGGCTAGAAATGCCACACCTTGCATTAATGGCATTTAAACTCTGGGAGGCCAATCTTGCTTGGACATCTAGTGTGTGAGGCAACCCAGAGAAGTGACTTTCAATAGTCTCAATGTCTGTGAGCCTCGGGTAGAGGTGGTCTCATGGTCAAAGGCATCACTTCACAGTTACCTTTCTCTTTGGCACAATTACACATTTATGGCTTCCAAAGTGGGTCCTCAAATCTGGCAACAGTCTCTCACCCCTAATGAGCTCCACTGGACACTCCTTGTTTCCAGCAGCCATTCTTTAAACCTTCACCATTTTCACTAGATTACTGCCCCTCCCACATCACAGAGAAAACGTTACTGAAGTGAGCTTCTTGAAACTTTCCATCCAGTGTTGCTGTGATATTGTGATATATTAAGAAATGTATATTTTGGCACACCCTGGTGGAATAGCGACTAGGTTTGCCTCCAAAGGAAAGCAGTCCGCTTACATCCCAAGAATCCTGGTTTGCGTCCTGGGGCTGGGGTAACAGACAGTGTGCACAACTAAGTAAAAATAAAATGAAGTCCTTCCTCCTCCTCTCCTTTCCTCCCTGCTTACTCGCCTTCATTCTTGGCTGCATCTTTCCTTAAAAAAAAAAAAAAAAAGTGACTAGGGAAGTGTCTAAAGGAGGATGGAGAACTGCTCGCCAGGGAACCAATCCTTTGATTAGAGGCAGAACTTGCCACTGCTCCCCCTTGTAGCACCCCCTCCTCACCTATGGGGAAGGCAGAGTGACTGAGGGGCCTGAATTAATCACTAATTGCCAATGAGTTCATGTTATACAATGAAACCTCCATTAAAAACTCCAACTGAAGGACTTGGAGAGATTCCAGGTTCTTGACTATATGGAGGTGCAGGAAGTGTGGTGATTGTGTGGGAGCTCTGGGCACCCCTATCCTGAGACCTTGCCCTCTGGGCCTCTCCCATGTGACTATTTCTAAGTTGTATCCTTTAAATGATATAAAATATTAAGTGTTTCCCTGAATTCTGTGAAATGTTCTAACAAATTATTAAACCCTCTGTGAGATGTTCTAACATATTATTAAATCCATGGAGTTGTGGGGAACGTGACATATAGTTGGTTGTTCAGAAGTACAGGTTATAACGTGGGACTTGCAAGTGGTATCTAAAGTGGGGGCCAGGTGCTCTGGTGGTTTAGTGGTTAAGTCTGCAGCCTCTGGCTGGTGCAGTCCACATACACCCCAAGTACCCGAGTTTACACCCCAGGGGTCGGGGAAACAACCAAGATGAACAACTACATAAAATAAACAGAATGTTTCTTCCTCCTCTTTCTTCCTGCCTACCTACCTACTCGCCTTCATTTCTGCCTCCACTTTTCCTTTATAAATAAGTAAGTAAATAAAACAGGGGCCATTCTTGTGAAACTGAAGCTCTAATCCACGAGATCTGTGCTAACTCCAGGCGGTTAGTGTAAAGACTGTCTACTCGGAGAAAATACACCCCACATATTTGGGGTCAGAAGTATTGTGGGCATGCCCTGGTGGCCTAGTGGGTAAGCCCATTCAATGTGGCCTGCATATATCCCCCGCCACAAAAGGAGGCATTATGAGAGCATAAAAGGAGAATCATTTTTTAATGGTGTTAATCTTTTGCTTATTATCTTCAGTTCTCTCTCTCTCTCTCTCTCTCTCACTCTCTCTCTCTCTCTCTCTCTCTCTCTCTCCAGGCAGGAATGAAGATAAGCAGAGACTGACAGGCGGGAAGAGAGGAAGAAGCACTTTATTCCGTTCATTTTGATCACTCCTGGTGGCCTCAGGACATGAACCTGGGACCTTGAGATGTATATGGACTGCGCCCAATCCCTACTCCACCAGGGCACATCAACTTATAAACGTCTTAAAAAAAAAAATCATAGACTTCTGCTTTTTCCATGATGAGTACAGGGACTGGCTTTAACCTCCTGCCTTAAACAAAAGGTCATAGAAAACTGGACAAAATAAGAAACGATGCTTTTCAGACATCTAACAACAGGCAGCAGGAGGCTAATATTGCTGAGAGAAAGGAAACAAATAATGTAAATCCTACAATTACTACAATTAGCATCTGGAAGGCAAAATGGGACAGAATACTGAAAAAAGAAAAGAACTTCACAGAAAAACAGCTCTGGTGTCTATCAAAGGAACCACTCAAATCTCTAGGTGAATAAAATTGATGTCTTTTGTGTGAAAGGAAACTTGAATCTGGGCTGGGGAAAACCCTGAAAAACCATAGTTTAAATATTCTTAAAGCTCAGATGTGGATAGGAATAATTTATTTTTATACCAGCCAGAGTGGACAGACTTCATAATACATAGGGCATTAGGTACACTTTTCAGTAAAATACCAACTTAGTTATTGGTATAAATTAACCCTAGATTAAAGGTTGCTCCAGACCTGCCCTAAAAAGACTTAACAACATGTCTTGAAAGGAGCAAAGTGATTCCAAGCAGCTTAATGACCTTATATAGTAAATCCAACTCTTTTCAAAGGAATACACATACACAAATCCAGGACTCCCTCACATATAAAATTTACAATGTCCACCATCCAACAAAAAATTACTAGACATGCAAAAATCAAGGAAATATAAACTATGATTCTAAAAAAATCAATATAAATGGATACAGAAATGCTAGAAGTAGCAGATAAAGATATATCTAACAAGGATATTGAAAGTTATAAATATGCTTCCCATTCTTCCTTTTTCCAATTCACTTTTGTGTTAGAGATGCTCACTGGTACAAGTATAGAAAATAAAGTCAAATGCATACATATCAAAAGCAAAATAACTATTATATTCACAGATGCTATGACAAGATTGTATATGTATAAAATACTGATTGAGTTTACAAAAATAGTTGGTATGCTAACAGTAACTTAAGCAATATCAACATATAAAAATCAACTGTATTTATATATATTAGCAATGAGCAATTAACTTTAAAATATATCATTTGTAGTTGCATCAGAAAATATTTAGTAATGTGTATCATAAAATATATACAAGATCTGTACATTGACACTACAAAATAGTGTTGAGAAAAATCAGAGAAGATCTAAATAAATGGAGCGATATACCATGTTTATGAACTGGAATACTGAATATTTTTAATGTCACTTTTCCCAGAATTGATTTATAGAGTTATAGAATCCCAATAAAAATATGAGCAAGCTCATTGGATAAACATTTCTAAAATTTAGATGTAAATGTAGAATAGCAAAAATAATTTTGAAAAAGGAAAACCAAGATGGAATACTCACACTACTTGATTATAAGATGTGTTTTACATACAGAGTATTCAAGAGAGTTTGGCATTTGTGTTTAGACAGACATCTAGATTGAAGTGACAAGATGACAATAAGAATGGCAGAGTAAGGACTTAAACAAATATCCTCCCCCATAAGGGCAATAAGAGAAATGGAAAAATATACCCAAATCAACTTTTTCTGTTCTTTAGAAATTAACCAAAAACTTGCAGAAAACTGGGGAGGCTTTCTTCAAGGAAAGTAGCTGAAGCTGAATCTTATTAAGAATATGGTGTTTTTGATCCCTCATGGAGAAGGCGGTCTGCTGTATTTTAACTGAGTAAAAGAAAAACCAAAAAGCAGTGTTTTGGTGTACCTGGTAGCTTGAATGTTAAATCTGAGACTGCGGCATAGTCCACGTAAAGGCCAGCGACCTGGTTTGCAACTTGGGGGCAGGGGGAGCAACTCCAATGAATGAATGGAGACAGAGAGAGAAACTCTTCCTCTTTTAACTGGCTTCCTGCCTGCTTACTTGTCTTCGTTCTAGCCTACTTCCTCTTTCTTTTTTGAAGATGTTTTAACTTGGTCTATTCCCATCCCATTTTCTCAGTCCTGCAGTAACTTTGAAAATAGTTCACAGTCACAATTGAAAGCAGTAGCCTGGCAGCCACTAGAGGTGCAGAATTAACTTGGAGCTCTTTTGAGGTCCTAAAAACAGAATTGTCATCATTTGACTCATTTGGTAGTTCTCTAAAAGAAGCCACTCATACAATACACCTTTCTGTGACCTAAGCAGGGGCTGGCCCAGTGCAAAAGTCCTTTTCCCCAACAGTATTTGTTGGAAACAGGCAGGGGCGGTTTAATACTGCAGTGATCTAAGGCAGTGGATTAGGATTTGGGATGAACAATAAGTGAAGCAACTTTTGAAAGTAAAAGCTGGGGAGTAAGATGTCCATAGGAGGCTTTGGAAAGCTCTGACATATTTCTGAGCATCTACAAGGACACAGGCACATGCAGGGCTGTGTGCATGATCAGGAGCGACCGGAGAGGGCCCTGTCAGCACTGACTGTCCTCGAGGCTATGTGCAATCAGAGTGAAGGATAAGGCAGAGAAGTAAACTGCCTGGCTGAGTAGTGCAGTTGTTTTCCCGTGTTTACAGAACCTCACAGCAGTGACTAGGACATGTTTATTTTCCAGGCATTTATGGAAATTTCTGATTAGCTGACTTCTAAGCTAAGTAAGCAAAGATTTCAAAGACCACTGCTTACCAAGAAAATACAGACTCTATAGAATTATTTCAGAAAAGTCAATAAATAAATAGCAACAGCATTAAAAAGTAACAATCACAAACCCTACGGATGGGAGAGAATCCCAGAGTTCCAGAACTATCTCATTATATTAGTTTAACAAAAAAGTGTAAGATGGGCAAAGAAACAAGACAGTATGGCACATACGGGAAAAAATATTCGGTCAATGGGAACTATTTGTGATGGAGTTCACATTGTACTTATGAGACAAGACTATAAGTCAGATATTTTGAATATTTTCAAAGAACTAAGAAAACATATCTAAAGAAATCAGGGAAAGAAAGTCAACAATGTTTCAGTAAAGAGAATAGTAAAGGGATGAAAATTATGTATATGTCATATATAATTTATATATGTGTATATGCACTGTAGGCATGAGAATTTCTGGAATCAAAAAGCATGTTACCAGAAATGAAGCTGAGCAGGCAACAGAATCAACAAACTTGAAAACAGGTACATTGAGGTGATTCTATCTGAGAAAAAGAAAAAGAAATGAATGAAGAACCATGAAAAGCATTTCAAACAACTGTGGGATACTATCCAACATGCCAACATATATATGATCTGAATTCTAGAAAGAAGAGAGAAATGACCAGAGAGAATATTTAAAGAAACAACAGCAGAAAATGTCCCAGACATCAATCCACTTGCTCAAGAAGCACAGTGAGCTCCACATAGGAAAACTTCAGGACACGTCACAAATCGCACTGTTGAAAATCAGAAACAGAGAGCTGAGAGCAGCTGCACAAACAGGCAGCTGGTCAGTGCTCATCAGGAACCTCAAGATCGACAGCCAACTTCTCTTCAGGATCATGGAAGCCGCAGGGCAGTGGGATGGCATGTTCACAATGCTGGAAAACAAAGATTATTAACCAAGAATTCTACATTTAGCAAAAGAATCCTTTTAAAAAATGAAGAAGAAATGAAAACATTTCTGTATAAACAACACTAAGGGAATTTGTTTCTAAGAAATCTGTCCAATAAGAAATAGGAATGGGGTGTGCCCTGCTGGCTCAGGCACTAAGCCAGTGGCTGGGATACAGGTCATGTAAAGCCCAAGGACCCAGGTTTGAAATTTAGACTGGAGGTGGAGGGCAACCAAAAATAAAATAAACAAATAAACCACTTCTTCCCTCCTTCCCTTCCTCCTTAAACTCCCTCCCTCCCTCCCTCCCTCCCTTCTTCCTTAAACTCCCTCCCTCCCTTCCTTCCTTCCTTCCTTCTGCTTCTTCCTCATCTGCCTTCCTTCCACTCTTACAAAAAAAATGATAAAGGAAGTATTTCGAGATGAAATGAGAGGACACTAGATAATACATCAAATTTCAAGAAGAAATAAAAAATTCCCATAATGATGACTACATAGGTTAATATAAAAGACAGTATAACTATATATTTTTTATTTTTAACTTTTTTCCTCTTATCTGCTTTAAAATACAACTGCAGAAATCAATCAATAGAGCAAATGGGAAAAAAAAAAGAGAGAGAACAGAAGGAGACCCACATGTATATGTTGAATTGATTTTGGCAAAGATAGCAAGGTAATATGGATTTGATTTAACAAATACTGGAATATCATACAAAATGCATCATAGATTATATTCAGACTTAAATCAAATTGGATAATAGACTTAAACCTAGGATATAAAATTACAGAGTAAACTAAAAGAAAAGGAATAAATTATGACTAGTATTGAGCAAAAATAAATTGACTTGTATTGCCACAAAATAATCACAAACTATGCAAGAATAAATTGATACAGTAGACGTCATAAAAATGAAAGATTTTGTTATTCAGAAACAGAGAAGAAAATGAAAAAGCAGATGTGTGTATGGAGAGTGTATAATAGACTAAGAGAGCTCTGCACTCCATCCCCAAACCCTGCCCTATGCATCTCTTCCATCTGTCCCTGGAGTCTATCCTGTAGAGTGAATCTGTAATCCACTAAGTGAAGGTGAACTCATCAAAACAACCATCCCCAGAAACTTGGACTGTTCACATGAGAGTGACTTGCCACCCGACAGAAGCACTGCAGTCAACAGCTACAGGTTAGTCTGCCTCCAGATGCAGAAAGTACAATATCAGCTAACTGAACAGCCTATGGGAACCAAGATTGGATCTCTCATGGGAACCAAAGGTACTAGATAATTTGACAGCAAGAGGAGAAAATAAGGTGTGACCTGGTGAAGCAGCAATTGGGTCAATCGCCTCCATAGGAACAAACCACATACACCTGGGTTCAAGTCCCAGGCCTGGGGGATCTACCAGTGCCAACATCTAAAATAAAGCTGTCTCTTCCTCCTCTCTCTTCCTGCCTATCTGCCTACGTGCCTGCTCGCCTTCATTCCTACCTTCACCTTTCCTTCAAAAAACGAAATAAAATAAACCACCAGGGACTTCCCGTGAGTGAGCATGGGAGCACACACAGCTTCCTACCCTCCGGTGTCCTTAACAAACCTGTCCTCATTAACATGGCAGATATCAGGCCTTGACAGACCCAGTGTAAACTATGGAAGGAGAAAAATGGGTGTTGGCCACTCTTCCCTGAACTATGCCCACTTCTCAGAATTGTGACCAGAGGGAGATTCTTCACCCTAATCCCAGCCTGATTACCTCCCCTCCACCTGTAGTTTAAAACCCTTAAGCCATCCCCTTCCCTTGAGATTCACATTTAGAGAATGAGCTTCCCTCTTCTTCCTTGGTCAACAGAATAAAGCTTTGCTTCTTGCTTTCAGAAAAGAAAAAACAAAACAAAACAAAAGGCAAGCTACAGCCAGATAAAGAATATTTATATAACATATCTGATGAAGAATTTGAATCTAGAATATGTAAGGAACTTCTACTGCTGAATAATAAAAAGACAAACCACCCAATTAAATGGTGAATGAAGTTTTGAATAGAAACATCAAGTTAGATAAATAAATAATCCTATGAAAAGATGTTCAAGCCAAGATGAACAAATAAAATAAAATAAATTAAAATGTTTCCTCCTCTGTCTTCTGGCCTGTCTGCCTGTGAGCCTGCAACATTCTTTAAAAAAAAAGGAAGAAGGAAGGGAGGGAGGGAGGGGGGGAGGGGGAAATCTGCTGAGATCCAAAATGAAACAACATGGGCATATTTCCACAGCATGCTAAGTAGGGGGAAACAGTTGCAAAATGCAATGTAATGCATTTGCATGAAGTTCTGGAAATGTCAGAATGATGGTGGCAGAAAGTAGATCAATGTTTGTGAGAGTCACGGGATAGAAACAAAACTGGAAAAGAATACAAGGAAATTTGGAGGATAATTAAGTTATTCCATAACATGATTATGGTGGCAATTGTCCAAAGTCATTACCATGTACACTCAAAATGGGTGAGTTTTACTGGTTGTAAAATTATACCACAATAAAGTTGATTAAAACACTTGCACTCGGAGCAACTAATGCTTGTTCACCTTTGCTTCTCCATCACAGTCGAGCACACAAATGGCTACTTACTGACCCCTTTAAGTACTGAGATTTTCCCATGTTCCTCGGTTGCTTCCAACCTCAGTCTTCACCTACTTCATCTCTCAGCAGCGTTTCTTGCTTTTTTTGTTTTTGTTTCTAAAGGGTAGGTGCAGACAGGAATGAAGGTGAGTAGGCAGGTTGGAAAAGAGAGGCTGAAGAAGCATTTTGTTTTACTTGTATTTAGATGTTCACACTGGTTGACCCCATCCCCACCCCAGAAACAGGACTTGAACCCAGGGGTATGTAGCCTGGGTTCCTTCGGAGGCGACTGACCTAACCGCTACTCCACCAGGGCCTGCCAACATTTCTTGTTTTTAATCACTCCCCTCTTTATAACCTCCCTCTGTCCTGAATTGCTCTCACCTTCCTGGCAGCTCCATTTTGGTGTCCTTTTTAAGTTTTTCTTTTGACCCTTGGAGGTCGATCTTCACTAGGATGATTTCTTGTTTTCAGTTCTCTGCTCTCTTCACCACTGCCAGGCATGAGTGATCTCATCTCCTCACATGATCTCACCCACCACTTCCAAATATAACAGCACAGACCCAACCAGGCTTGGCACCCCAGGGTGTCTTAAATCATGTCAAGGGAATATAAAGGAAACCTAAAAGGAATAAAGTCAATTTTGTTTTCATTAAACTCAATATATACCACCCAACTGGAAGGGATGTTTGGGAAAGAAATGTTTATCACAAAAGTCAAATGAACATTAATATTGCAAAGCCAATGAAAGTTCATCATCACTGCCCTCCCATGGAATCTCTGAGTCTGAGGTTTACAGCCACCATCTTTACAGGATAGTGTTACCTTCCCTTGGAATCGCATCCCCCAACACAGGTGCCCCTGAATCACCATGACAACCCCTTCCCTTGCTTTGCCTGAGCCCTTAGGCAACTGTGAGGCAGCCTGCCCGCTGGGACCATTCCAGACAGGTAAGCTTCCCTTTGCCATTCATTCTCCTTGGGGTTGCAGGGTGCTTTTTAAACCAGGAAACAACCTTATAAAGCAATGTGCTTGCTACCTTCCATGAATCAAAAGAGCATGTCACCATGAATTTAAGAAAATAAAATCACAGTCCACAGTAAAATGGATTTAATGGTCACAGTGATGTTCATAAAACACCTCTCCTCAGCTTCTTAAGCACAGACTTTAAGAATTTAATGTTTTTTTCCGGCCGTGACGCTGAGATTTTCTGAAACAGAGAGAAAGCCAGAAGTGAGATGAAGCCTACATCTGCCTGCATTTTCATGGCAGCAGAACTAATGTCTCTTCTGCCCCTTCCCCGAGGCCTCTCTGTGGAAAGTCTCTTCACACCAATGCACTGATTTGGGATGCCCACGACCTACTCTGCCCATTGGATTGAGAGCCTTGGTTCTTCAAAAGTTTAGCAAAGAAAAAAGATGTAGCATTTGCATTTCCTATCACTTATTTAAAATTATTTCAAATTCCAAATCCAAAAGCAGATAACATAGCAATAGAAAAGCAAAATAAAACACTTGGTAATTTCCCAATTAAAGCTAACTACCCAAGGGTTTTTTTTTTTTTTTTTTTTTTGGGCTGCTGTAGTTATTTAAAGGAAAGGTGCAGGAGGAAGTGAAGGTGAGTAGGCAAGTTGGCAGGCAGGAAGAGAGAGGAAGAAACATTTTTAAAAATTTGTTTTTAGTTGTTCATCTTGGTTGTTCCCCCAGCCCTGGGACTGGAACCCTGGTCCTTGGTATGTCTGTGGACTGTGCCCAGCCAGAGGCGGCAGATCCAACCACTACTATAGCAGGGCACACTCAAGGTTTTAAAACACACATGAAAAGGAAATACCTTTTAAAGCATAATAAGTAATACATATTTCCTCTGAAAATTTGAAAAATAGAGCAGATACAAAGAAGGAAACTAAATTTACCCATGATTTCACCAATGAAGAATTACTATTAATATTGTTTTATACCTTTTTAGGTATTTTTTTATTGACACGAACATAGATGTATGCGTGTTTATGAGATCATAATATATAGACCGTTTTATTACCTGCTTCTTTTAACAATCCTCTGAGTATTTAGTCATCACAGAGTCCTCTAAATAGTATTCTAATGTTTTTATAGCATTTCATCATATGCCTAGCATCATTTATATAACCTGGCTCCTATTTTTTAAAAATTGTTTTAGTCATTTCTATTTATTTGCTTATAAATTACACATTCTTGTATATTTGTCTTTATACATCTCTATTTCCATAGAGACGAGGAAGGAAGAGCATGATACACCTATAACTTTTGATGAGATAAACCATGGACTCTGACATTTTCTTGAAGGTCTAGGCCATTCTAATTAAAGGTCTGTGTCTCCAATAAATGTCTTTCAGAGGATGCTTCTTATCACTCAGCTGCAATCCTGTTACTTGCAGAAGATCTGTAAGAGCATGTGCTGAATTAGATATTTATTCCTTAACCTGGAATTCCAAGAGCCTTTAACTATGAACCATGTGCTTTATACACATTACCTGATCCTCACAGTGGTCCAAGGCAAGTACTGTTGTCTTCATCATGTAAGGATGGAAACTGACATTGACAAAGGTTCAACAACTTTCCAAGGTCACATCTCCAACAAGAGGATATCTGAATCCAGGTCTGTAATAACTGACTTTTTCTTGGTGACTGCCATGCTCTACCCAGTCTCCACAGGAGAGGAGTAGCATGTCATGCATGCAGTGAGACAGAGTAGGGAGAATATGGTGGGCTTCACTTCCTTGTCCCCAGTGTCCCGCTGTGACTGACCCACAAACCTCATTTCAAGTCCCAAGCACCTTTTATAACTAAGCTACATACCTTAGCTCTTTCACATACTGGTCCCAAGGAATTACTGCACAACCCAGTGCTCTGAAGATGGTGACCAAATAAACTCTGCAAGCCCGCCTGACAGGAAACAGAAGGGAAGGGACATTGTGTAACACAAGCATTTTGAGCCCCTAGGTATTTTCTGGACCCACCAAGACGACAGCATACCCGCCTCTGAAATTGCTGACCACCAGCTCATTGAAACTGCTGTTCTCCTCTTCCCTCCAAACTCACAAACCCTGAACCCGGATGCAGGGCTCTCCGCACAGGGAGGGGTATCCCTTTCACAGGTGTGTAGTGAGGATTGAATTAGTTAGGATATATAGTGCGTGGACTTGTACCTGCTACATTTGAAGCATTAAATATTTCTATCATCATCATATATCATTATTGTTCTTTTTGCTATTATTGTGCTTTTTGCTGCAAACCAGCCTCGCTGGTCATTTTCCAAATACAAGTTAGTTAATTGATCTAGACCTCCACTCACACTATTTTTAACTCTTGCCAGGCTTGTCACATCTCTTCACAGAACTAACTTTATGGCCAATATTTATTGACAAAGCTAGTGAAGCAAATCCTCCTTATCTTTCCAAAGCTGCTCTCTTGATGAATGTTGCCTAAATTCTCCTTTCTCTTATACTGCCTATAACTCTGTCATATTTTTCATCCTGTCAGTCTTGTTTTAGATTATGCATGTGCCTGCTTATTTCCTCCTAAACCAAGAGCTCACCAAGGGCAGAGACTGTCTTGGGAATCACTACATACAGTGTGGTGATCACTGTGAGCGATGAAAGCAGATAGCCCACATTCAATTCCCAGGTCTGCCCCTTTACCATCTTATGCATTTTTTAATTTCTCTGTGCCTCAGTTTTTTTATCTGTAAAATGGACATGATAACAGGACCTACTTTGTAGGGTTGTTGAGAGGATCAAATGCATAAGTATATGTAATATGCCTGAAATTATATCTGGAACATAGCAAGTACTCAATAAATTCTAGTTATTGTAATTTTACTTGGTAGGTACTGAACAGATTTAGCTGAATAAAAGCAGGCATTCATGAGTCATGATCAGTCACTAGACATTTATTTGAATTGTCTCCTATTTCATATCTACATGTAAAACTGTGCACTCTCTCTGGTTATTATTTGGTAGTATCCAAGATTATTTCCTAAAAAAAGCCTTTTCTTGGCAGTACTAATAAAGATGGTGGGGCTAGCGTAATTGCTGGACAACAATCTCTTGGTCAAAAGTGAAGATACAGGTAAATCTTGGAAAAATAAAGGGAACAATAATTCTAGTAGATGACCCTTAAAAATTTCTCCAAATGATGATGGTGGGTGTAGTATAAAATACTTACAGACTGAGATGTGATTTTAATATCTTAAAATGAATATTTCAATATCAAATTATTTCAAAGAAATAATAAAATTATTATGAAAAAAATTTCTCTCCACATTTCAAGTGGTTTGAATATTTGCCCCATCTGACACCAACAGTAACCCCTTCCTTGCAGATGGCATGTTGAGGCCACAGGAATAGGACAATTGGGCCATTAGTGTTACATTCAATCAAGTCAGCAGGTACAAGAGAAGCTGCAATTGTCCAGTGCCTTTCCGTGCTTTCCTAGAACATTTTGCTCCCATCCCAAAGAACTGCATGGTCACCAGCCTTGCCATGGTTTGACCTACCTGCTAGTGTCCTCATCTCTGACTTCTGACCTCCTCCTCATTTGAACTCAGTCTCCAGCTCTCAGACTCTCACAATTTCCTTCTCTTAGTTTGGGGAGTTATGTAATTTGTTTCTATTCTTTTAATGGTTACCCTAGGAATTCGAACATATATTTTCAATTTATCAGAAGCTAATGTTAATCTATACCCTTACCTTTCTTCTGGATAATATGCTGCTTCTCTGCAAAAATTATTCTATCATACCACATATTACTAAAATTAAAGTCTTTAACCAAGGTGATCAAGGCCTTCCACCATTAAAGGGGCATGTCAATAGGTTTTAATTTCCATGCTGCCATAATTCAAACAGCCAGAGTTGTGAGGCAATGTTGAGGTTCAGAGGGAAAAACAAGTCTGTTAGTTGCCCAGAAAGAACACAATAGAAATGAATGTAGATCAGAGAGTAATCGGAAATAAGATCTGTCTTGCCGCACACAATGTACAAATTTGAAGCACAAAGAACAGAAATCCTGAACAGCCTAATAACTAGTAAGAATATTGAATTCATAATCAAAAAACCTGCCAACAAACAAAGTCCAGGATCAGATGATTTTACTGGTGAATTCTAAAAAATATTTAAAGAAGAATTATTATAAATTCTTCTCAAACGCTTTAAAAAACACAAAAGAAAGGAACATTTCCAAGTCATTTTATGAGGCCTTTGGTATCGTTATCCAAAACGAGACAAAACAGTACAAGAAAATAATAAAATTATAGGGCAATGTCTTTGAACACAGATGCAAAAATCTTCCACAAAATGTAGCAAACTGAATTTAACAATGCATCAGAAAGATCATACACCATATTCAAATAGAATTTACTTCAGGGGTGCAAGGATGGTTCAATATCTACAAATAAGTCAATGTGATACATCATATAGACAAAATGAAGGATCACAAAATCATATAATCATCTTAATAGATGTAGAAAGAGCTTTTGATAAAATTCAACATTCATTCATTATGAAAGCTGTCAACAAGCTGTGTACAGACATAATACACCTCAGTATAATAAATAAGACCACATATAATAAGCCCACAGTTAACATCATATTCAACTAGGGCAAACTGAAAGCATTTTTTCTAAGATCAGGATGCCCAACGTCACCACTTTTATTCAGCATAGTACTGGAAGTCTTAGCCGTGAAAATTAGGCAAAAAGAAAAAAAGAGCAAGAGAAAGAAAGAAAGAAAAAGCACCTAAATCAGAAAGGAAGAAGTAAAATGGTCTCTGTTTGTAGGTGATAAATAGTATGTAGAAAACCTTAAAGATACAAGAAAACAACTGCTAAAACCAATAAAGGAATTCAGTAAAGTTTCAGGATACAAGACCAGTATTTCTATATACCAGGAACAGCTGAAAATGTAAATTAAGAAAAGGATTGATTTTCAATATATCAAAAAGAATAGAATGTCTACAAGTAAATTTAAACAAGAAGGTGAAAGACATGCTACTAAAATCTATAAGACATACAGTCTTATATCATGAAAAAGAGAAAGACACAAATAAATGCAGAGATGTTCTTTGCTCATGGATTAGAAGTAGCAATATTGTTAAAATGCCCACACTACTCCAAAATATCTACAGAGTCAACACAATCCCTATTGAAATTCCAGAGAACTTTTCATAGAAATTTCTATTTCATAGAAATAGAAAAACAATCCTAAATATATAAAACCTTACCACAAAGATCCCAAATAGCCAAAGCAATCTTGAGAAAAAAGAGCAAAGCTGGGGGTATTACGTGTCCTTATTTCAAACTATATTACAAGGTTATAATAATCAAAACAGTATGGTATTGCCTAAACACAGGTCAATGGAATAAAATAGAATAGAAATAAACTGCACACATATATGATCAGTTAATTTATGACAAAGAAGCCAAGAATATACAAGGTGGAAAGGATAGTCTCCTTAATAAGTGATGTTTGAAAAATTGAAGAGCTGCATGCAAAAGAATATAACAGGACCCCTATCTACATAAAAATCAACAAAAAAATGGATTAAAGACCTGAATGTAAAACTTGAAACTATAAAAATCCTAGAAGAAAACATGGGTAGTAATCTCTTTGACATCAGTCCTGGCAATTTGGAGGATTCGAAGTCAAAATCAAAGGCCACAAAAACAAAAACAAATACATAGGACTATGTCAAGCTAAAGAGTGTCTTCACAGCAAATGAAACCATCAACAGAAAAAAGACAATCTATTAAATGGGAGAAAATATTTGCAGATCATATTTCTAATAAGGTGCTGATATCCAAAATATGTAAATAATTCATACAACTCAATAGTGGAAAACTAAACAATCTTATTTTTTCAAAAAAGGGCAGTGAATCTCAATAGATATTTTTCCAAAGATGACATACAAACGGCCAACAAGTATTTGAAAAGATGGTCACCATAGCTAATCATCAGGGAAATGCAAATCAAAACCACAGTGATGCCTTACTTTACACCTGTCAGAACGGCTTCTGTGAAAAAGGAAAGAAATAACAAGTGCTGGTACGAATGTGGAAAAAAGGGTAGCTTGTGCAGTTAGTGGGAATGTGAATTAGTACAGCCACTGCAGAAAGCTGCATGGAGATTTCTCGAGAAATAGCTCCAGTAACTCCACTTCTGGGTATTGAAATGAAGTAAAGAAAATGGATCTTGGAATGATCTCTGCGTCCACAAGTTACTGCAGTATTAATTACATTAGCCAAGATACGGAAACAAACTACATGTTACCGATGGATGAATGGATAAAGCAAAACGAGTTTAGCGTCCATACCGAGATTGCCCATTGGTGTCGGGGTTGTGTCTCGTGGTGTTGGACGAATGAACTCGTGAATCAAACAGGCAAACAAAAGCGGAGGAAAGTTTATTGGAGAAAGCACAGACTCCCACACAGGGTGGGGCCCCAAGGGAGACTTTCCTCTTCTTGTACAGTTTTGTGTGGCCTTCGGATTGGCCAGTCCCAAACTAGCATGTTAATGACGCATTCAGGATTCCCCTGGTCCCTTCTTAGCTAACAAGCAACTCGGAACTGCACTTGGGATGGCTGTTTTGACTTAGCAGGCATCTCCCTTTGTTGTTTCAGGGTCTTTATCTCTGGGGGTGGGCCTGCTTGGGCATCAGGCGGCCTCAGACTGTCAGATACAAACTTCCTCTTCCTTCCTCTGCCCTGACTGCCCAAGGGCCCTCCAAACTCCTCATAGTCTGTGTTGATGACATTTTATACATACACAGTGTAAATTTGCTCAACCATTCAAAGGAAATCCTGGCTGGGCAATTGTGACTCAGTGTCTTAGTCAAGACACTGACATGCAGACCATGTAAAGTCTGAGGACCACCCGCCCTCCCTCTCTCCCTCCCTCCCTCCTTCCCTCCTTCCCTTCCTTCTCTTCTCCTCTACCCTCCTTTTCCGTCACACAAAAAAAGTGCTGTCATTTGTAGCAACATGATTAGACCTTGAGGACTTTATGCTAAGTGAAATAACTCAGAGAAAGAGAAATACTGTATGATCTCATTCATATGTGGAATCTTAAGACAGGTGCAGAAAATGACTGATGGTCACAGAGAAGGCGGGGCGGGGCAGCGAAGAGCGGGCAGTGGGTGAAGGCAGTCAAAAGGTGCAAACTCCAGTTATAAGACACTACGTTCTGGGGGCTTCATGTACATCGTGGTGGCTGTCACTAACAGTGCTGGATTGTATATTTGAAAATTGTTAAGAAAGCAATTATTTTTTAAGGAAAGGTACAGGTAGGAATGAAGGTGAGTAGGCAGGCAGGCAGGAGAGGTGGAAGAAGCGCTTCATTCATTTCTATTAAGTTGTATATCTTGGTTGTTCCCCCCATGGCCCCCAATGGCAAGCCCATGTCCTTGGGATGTAGGCGGACTCCGCTCCGTTAGAGGCAGTTGACCAAACCACCGTGCCACCAGAGCGCACCAGGAAAGTGAATCTTAAGAGTTCACAAGAAAAAAAAAATGTGTAACTAGGAGACAGCTACTAAACTTACTATAATAATTTCACAACACAGGCATAAATCGTATCATTATGCTGTCCCCTTAAACTAATTCAATGTTACATGTCAACTATATCCAAAAAAAGTGGGAGGAAAAATTTAACTAATGAAGGTCTTAGCAACCCAGAGGCTTTCCTGGAGGTGTTTTAGGGTCTCCGGGATTACTAGGAAGCATCGCTGGGGGGCGGGGAAGGAGAGAACAGCTGGAGGGGTGGTGACAGGTGCACCTGGACAAATGGATCTCTGAGAGTGAGGTAACTTTTGCTTGCACTAGGCTGGTTATCACCCTGGGGAACCTGAGCTGCAGAAGGAGTTAGCGAACAGAAAGGCGACTGAAAATTCCTGAGTCAGAAAGAAGATACAATATCCTGTGTGGTGCTTGCCCCAAAGGATGAAATGCAGACATATTTTAAACTACCAGAGGTGGAGCTGGGGCTCAGTCCTCAGGGGACCTTAGACGGACCAGGTTCTGTTTCTCCCTCAAGTCAATATGTCACTTGGCTTTCCTTAAATGCCTGTGATGTCAGGCTGGCTGGAGATAACATTGCCCTGTTGAGTGGCAAGGTGAGAGGAAGAAAGTCCCCTGCTGGGTACAGGCCAGTGCAACACGAGACTTAGGTTCCTAGCCCCAGCACTTGGGAGAGCCCTGGATTTCCCTGGGAAGCCCTCTTTGGTTCAGTTCATTTGCTAACAGGATAATCAGCCTCCCTGGGACACTCAGAATGAGGAAGAACCAGACTCTCTTCCCTGGTCCTCTCCCAGTATGGGGGGGTGGGGGGTGGGGTGGGGTGGTGTTGATGCTTTGAAACTACAGGGAGCAGAGAGTTAAGTAAAATGGGGTGAATAAACATGAAATCTTCTAGAGAAGCAGGCTTTCTCCAGAGGCAGAGACTTGTGCATGCTGAGACTTGCAAATGAAGCTTCTGGAAGACACTGAGTAAATAGAACCTGAGGAAGCCAAGGCCTTCTTTAAATTGCTTTTGGAAGTAACCACCAGATGACATTTCCCTCCACCTCCTTAGGCATAAAATGAAAACACTGAAAGAAAAGCTTGACCTGAA
Source organism: Solenodon paradoxus (assembly GCA_004363575.1). Classification (NCBI taxonomy): domain Eukaryota; kingdom Metazoa; phylum Chordata; class Mammalia; order Eulipotyphla; family Solenodontidae; genus Solenodon; species Solenodon paradoxus. The sequence continues at coordinate 10,187 of RJWH01005318.1, read as the reverse complement.
AAATGATTAAACTTAATTGGGGCCTAGTTATTAATCTTTCTAGGATGCAAGCTGGGTACCACAGAGAATTGGTGTATGCCTCACAGGACTCATATGCGAAACGAAGGTTTTCTTTGGGGTTCTGTCCACCCCCCTCAAGGCACCAGGTGCTCTCAGAGAAAAACACAGATTACTAATAATACCCTAAGGTGTTACCACTCTCAGGGACATTTGCATCTAAATAAACCAAACCATCAAACTGAAGGATTTATCTAGGAGAAAGATTTCTCCTACTCTGAGGGGTTCACCAGGCTTCTTCAGCCTACAGGTCCACCTTTTCTGTGGCCCAGGCTGACTCTACATAAAAAATGATTGGGTGCCTTCATTTTTTTTTTTTTTTTTTTTGAGTGATCCAATTAAAGGCAACATAAATGAACAGGATTTTTATGTTATTTTCTTCCTCCTTCCCTCCACCCAGCTGTCACCAAACTCGAACATCCTCCATACATTCACGCAGCAGCCAATCAATTTATTTCTGCCTTCCCTCTGACGAGTGCAACATTTAATCTAATTTAAAACTTATCAGATAAAGTAATCAGCACACTGGAAATCGAGGCGTTCTACCCTCTGCATAATGTACACATAAGAAAAAAAATATATTTACCGGAATAATTAGTAGTTTCAACGTGTCTGATAATTACTCCCTGCTGGGAGCAAGCCCAGGTTGAGGAGAGCAGGCGGAATGAGCTGGGAGAAAATCAAGAGCATGCCATGGATTACCTGGTTGCTGGGGAAACATGAGGCGTCTCCCCAGTGATCAGAATTCCCACGTGGATTTGGAGAGCCAGTGGAATCCTGGCAAAGACACTGGGGAGGGGTTGAGGAGACTTTCTATTCCTAACAGGTTTAATTTGACAGTTCCAGTCCAGAGGAAAGGACAATGTATTTTGCCTTGAGATATGTGTTGTCATTTAATCTGGCCACAGGGACTAATTCCTGCCCATTGGAGTGGTGAGAGCACTGCCTGGGGTAGCGTGTACCCAAGCACGTTGGTGAGCTGCAAAGCTCTACATAGATGTCAGCTATTTGTGTTCAGTGAGATTGGTTATGCCCTCAACAGTCATAGAAGGCAGTTGAGCAAGTGACTCAGCAGCTGGTATGGGGCAGCTTGTGCCGGCACAGTATGGGAAACACAGGAACACCAAGGCCATGCTCGGTGGGGTGCACGGTCCCACGGGAAAGAGGTCAGAGGATACATTTGGGCAAAGGGCACCCGATGAGTTCCGAGAACCAGATAAAGCCTAAGGAGAGAAGGAGTTTGCAGCTTTGAGGACTGGAAAGGAGTTGCAGGCAGACGGAATCACAGGATTCATTCATTCGTTTAAAAAATTATTTGCTTGACAAATGTCTACTGTGTGTTTGATATGTACCAGGCAGAGGAGCAGATGCCTCGAGGCAAGCATGTGCAGCGCATACCTGAAGCCTCTGCAAGCTGCTCTGAACGCCTTCAAAGAAAGAGACAGAGCCAGAGGGGAAGAGAGGGAGAGGCAAGAAGCAGGTTGTGGCCAGTTTAAGGACTCAGAAAGAAAGTGTGGCTTTGATTTAGTAGGCGCAGTCCCTGCCCTTGAAGATAGACCCAAGGAGAATGAATAAGTGTTTCCCTCTGTTTCAGAGGATGCTCACCTTGTCAGCGGAGCTGTATTTAAAGAGCAGATTCAGAGGCTTCTGAGCAGCTGAGTGCCCACAGCAGAGGCGAGGCTTAGAGCTCCAGGAGAGAATGCGGGACAGGCAGCCAGACCAGAGACGCACCAGCTCCAGGCAGCTGGAAACAAGGGCCCAAAGCGAACTCGAGTCTGGGGCCTGACTCTATGAAGCCCCCACCCCAGCTCCTTTGCATGGTGAACATGCCTGGTCCCTGCTCCCTGAAGCCTCTGACTATTCGAAGCTTCTTAGGATGAACAGAATTCTCAGGAACAAAATACATGCATCTGTCTGGGCACAGGGTTACATGGGGGTCATTTTGTTATCAAGGCAAAACCCAAGTCTCTGATAGATGGCCCTATCAGCCTAGAACAGCTAGTGAGTGGCCCCTGCAGGCGTGTGGAGGGGCTGGAGGCTGATAGGCTTATTAAACATGCTCTTATCCTAGGTGTTCTCAATTTGGAAATAAGATGGCTGCAAGCCTAAGTCATATGCATGCCCCACTTCTACTGAGTAGAAGCAAGAGAGGACTGTCACTGTTGACTGAAATGGCCTGGATGTGGAGAAGACCAGATTGCTGAGAAGTCACCTTGTCCTGCTGGTTCTCAGGTTACTCACTGGTAAACAGGATGCTGAGATCAGAGATGAGGTCTTCACCTGGCAGGTGCTAGAGGGAAGCAGGAATCAGCCTCTTAGAGGAGGGCAGGGCACATCCACGCAAACTGAAAGTCCCACCGTGGAATTTTGACATCACTGGCTTTGCCCTTCTAGCAAATCCCTGCTCTCAAACCTCTCACTCTGCCCATCGCAGGTTGGACATGGACGCTGCTTGTTGGCCAGATGAGGGTGAGGAGGTTGGGGCTCCAGGGAACCTGTTTCCTCACCCTGATGCCTAAAATCTAAGTTGCCTTTTGAAACTCCAGGACCATTTCACATCTGATCATTATCATCCCTCAGGCAAGTAAAGCAGAATTGATCTTCCTGTTTCCTAAGAAGAAATCAACAAAGTAGTGACATTTGACAAAAAACAGCTGAATCTTCAGTTTGTGAGTACTAAGATACTGAAATCCAAACCACTAATCCCCAAATTTCAGTATATCACCCCAAAGTTGTAATTAAAACAATGAAATCAACTGCCTGACACTAAACTGAAAATTCCCCTGCAGAGTTCATATCCACAAGCGAGAGTTGGAGGAAAGTTTTCAGCTCCGGCCTCCACTCTGGCTTTGATTCCAGTCTTCTTCATGCTTTGTCGTCCACCTTTGTCCCACTTCTCCCCACTCTCCCTCCCACACTGGTCCATCTGCCCGGCCATCATTGTAAGCTTACCATATGTTCCAGTTTGACTGGGATTGTCTCAATTTAGCAACATTGTCGTCCCTCTCCAGGTTTTACTTTCTGTCCTGGTTTCAAGCACAGTTTGCCAAAAGTATATTTGGGCAAACACCCCTCAACTAGCTCCAAACTGCCCAACAGAAGTGTGGGTTTCTCCAACACGCCCACCATCCCACCGCCTGTGAGTTACCCGGTGATACTCCAGTTGGTTCTATTCTGCTCTGAAAATGAGGGTAGGTCTATCCACTGGCTCATTCGTCCGTGGTTGTGGTCGCCTCTCTGCTCTCACTGGACTCCTGAGCCAGTATGGAGCAGGTACCTTGCTGGCTACGAACTGCCCTGCTCTTCTGGTCCCAGTCATTTCTCTCATTGTCTTCATCACTTGCCTCAAACTTCCTCATTCCTTCTTCACAGCTGCCTTGCCTCTTACTCCACAGACAAAATGGAGCCCATCTGGAAGCAACATCCTCCAGTCACCAGCTCCCCAACCAACTGAACACCCTCTAACACCTCCCCATGTCCTCTAGGGTCTACACTCTGGATCCTCCCAATTGGGAACCACCCACTTATCCCTCTCCTGCCAGTTCATAATCATCCCTTCCTTAGCCTTTAGAGGAAAGGTTGCAGTCAATGAATAGAAGAACAACGGCCTCTGCCTGGAGGTCAGGCAATCATCACCAGAGGGTGGGGCAAACAGATTTTCTTTTCCTCCTAATTGTCACCTTGGCCTCAGAGGATGCTGCCATCTGACCCCCTTCCCTCTTGTCCCCACACCTGACCGTGGTCCCCTGCCCAGCCCCCTGGGGTCCATCTGTTTTTTCCCTTGGGATGGAGGAGCCTTCAGGGTCTCTGGCTCTTGAGGGTGGAGTGAGGAAACAGAAGAAAATGGCCTATCATAGTCCAGTCCCCGAACGAAACAGCTACAAGACAAACCAAGCTCTTTACCTTTAACACTCATGGTATTTGTTGAGACTGTCTTTTTCTCTGTTTTGTCAGATTCCTTTTCTTTATCCTCACTTAGCAAGGAAGGGGGATAAATATATCCTCGGAGCATAATGGAGAGGGGTCCTCACCACCTGGAAAGTGTCACACAGGCTGTCCTTGGAATGCAGCTTGGTCCTCAGCTGCTCACTAGCCCTCAAAATTTCCTTCTGGCCACTCCCTTTCACCACGTCCTTGCCATTGTTGGGTTGTTCCCAAGCCCCCAGTGGCCTGCAGTTGTTAATTCCAAGACAGAGTTCTAAATTATTTTTGTATTTGACTCGTCCTGAAAACATCTCTTCTGCTGGCTCCCCGGCCACCGTTCTCCTTGTCTTCCTCTCATCTGCAAGCTTTCCTGGCAGAATTCTCTGGCCTGCTCCCGCAGCTTTCACCACCATTTATTCCCTTATCATTTCCAATCCTCAGAGCCTAACTTGGAAGCTCTCTACGGAATTCCAGGGCCCAAACACTCAATGTCTACTCATTCTCCAGTCAACTGCTCCTCAATCACTTCAAAGTCCATTTGGCTCAAACGAATTCTCCCTCTATTCTAAATAGTCTCATATTATCTTTTCTCCTTTAAGGAATGCTGCCATCACTTGTGTTGCCACCTAATTCGCCTCCCATTTCTGTCAGGCCACCTTCTCTTCGTCTACCTGGCACCTGCCTGCTCTGGGGCCTCATACCCCTCCACTGTAAAGCATGTGACACTGATTACTCTCTCCTAGGTCACACCATAGTGCTACTAGGACAGTCTTCCTGCAGTCACTCCTGGGATTTAGCTCTCCCTGTGGCTCTCTATTGACTTACGTCAATATGAAATCTAAAACTCTTGTCAGGGCCAAGAGGCTGTTCAAGATCTGAACAGGATGAAAACTGAGAGACACAATGACACAAGTTAGATAGTCACCCAGCTGTCTGGAGGAAGAATTGATAATCTAAAGAGTTTTATTTATTTTTTTAAATAAAGTAATGAAGAAGAGACACGGACGATCCATAAAAACCTAGGGATGGGTATGCCCTGGTGGAGTAGCAGTTAGGTCAGTTGCCTCTGAAGGAGCACAGCCCACGCACATCCCAAGGACCTGCATTTTTGTCCCAGGTATGGGGGGGGGGGGTTGGGGGGAGATAGGGTGGAGAAGCAAGCAGTGCGAACAACTAAATAAACGAAAAATGCTTCCACCTCTCTTTTCCTGCCTGCCTACTCACCTTCATACCTGCCTGCACCCTTCCTTTAAAAAACAAATTAAAAAACCTGGGATGAAACTGGGCCTTATGGGAATGCCCTAGTGACCAATGATGGGGTTCAGGGCATCAAATATGCCAAATACTGGCACTTTGGCATATTATTTCAAATTAAAATTCCACAAGTGACACCTGGTATAAGAACATTGTAGCCCTCTTTGGTCCCCCTGATATCAGAAAATAAATCCCATGTGAAAGAGACCCTTCTTGTATCAAGAGATGGAAAGCCATTCTCATCCCCAGAGATCAAGAATTTAGGGCTATGGAAACAAAACCTGCTACTTCTTTACTCATCTATTACTCCAAGATCAAATTTCTTTGTCTCGTAAGTTCTTCACACTTTTGTTATTTCCTTGTTAAAAAAAATAAAGGCATAAAGCCTGCCTGTTAGACTAGTTTTGGGGTAGCATACCTTTGGGGTTCCCATATATCCATATGACATTAAATTGAGTTTGTTTTTTCATCTGTCTTTTATTACAGGGAATGTCTCAACCAAGAGCCGAGCAGAGCAGAAGGAAAGTATTTTTCCTCCCCTGTGCCAGGTACAGTCACAAACAGGGCGGAGCTCCATGATTTTTAGGTACACTCTCATTTTCCTCCAAAATACCTACTCCAGCATCTTTCCAGAGTGGGCTTGTTATTCTCGTACTAGTGTTAGTCCTATGAATTCAACCTTCTTTTTTCCTGGAATGTCCTCTATTTCCTTGAAGTACAACCCTCTCATAGTGTGTGTTGAATAAGTATGTTGCATTGAATGAATGGGTCCATGTCCTTTAGATCAATTGTATCCAGCCATAAATGAGCCTGAATGACTGACCCTAGAAATCAGTCATCACATGGAGGGAAAAAGGGCGTAGAACTGCTATGGAGGGCACAGGGAAAGACTGGGTTCATGGGATGAGTAGGAAGATCATCAATGGGGTATTAGTTGGAGAGCAGGTAGGGACGGGCGCAGGGAGGAACCATATGGAAGGCACAGACTAAACTCACTGGGTATATCTGGGGAGTAGTGGTATATGGTAGAGTTGATGTAGAAAAATCATAACAATAACGATGAGACCTTCCTGATCTCATCTCATCATGGCTCTCACCAGAGTAGGAGGGACAGGTCCAGGAGCCCTTTCCCTACTCAGACCTCTCCCCACCAGTTTCTTTGATCTCCATGCTCCTGAGTGACAGGGGTGCTCCTTTCCCTTTGTTTTAAAATATAGCTTTTGGCGCATCCTGGTGGAGCAGCAATTGGGTCCATCACCTCCAAGGGAGCGCAGGCCACAGGTCCTTGGGTTCAGGTCCCAGGCCTTGTGGCGGGGAGGGTGGGGGCGGGGGAGACACACAGCTGGTGTGAAAGGCTACATAAAAATGAGGATGTTTCTTCCTTCTTTCTCTTCCTGCCCACCTGCCTATTCACCTCATTCCTCCCTGATCCTTCCCTTAAAAAAATAAAAAAATAAATTAAAAACCAAATAAAATATAACTTTTGTCATTACTCAGGTATGGTGAGACCGACAGAGCTGGAGATGACAGAAATGGAGAAGAGTTTGCTATTTACAGACTGAAAGTTGGTGTCAACCTCCCCACACTCAATCCCACCAATTCAGACTTTGAAACCTAATTCCAATGGGAAGTGATTGGGTCCTGAGGGTGGAGTCTTAGTGAATGAGATCAGTGCCTTAAAAAAGAGCCCCCAGAGGACTCCCTTGCCCCTTGGGCCCTGGGGAAACACAGTGAGAAGATGACTGTCTATGAACCAGAGAGAGGGCTCTCACCAGAAAGTGAATCTGTAGGTGCCGTGATGTTGACCTCCAGCTTCTGGGATGGGAGAAATAAATGTTTATTGTCGATCAGTTTATCAGCTACTCAGTCTCTAGGATTTGTTATGGTGGCCTCCAGACTGATCTACTCAGACAGTTATACTCATAGAGTCCACGAGGCAGGCACATACCACTCTCCACCAAGGCTGAGGCACACAGGACAGCATGGGACTGTCAGGAGGCAGGGTGAGGAGGAGGAGATGTGGGCGGCATGATCGCTGTTGGCGCCAACAGACAGGAAGGTCAAGCACATATGGGATGAAATTGAATCATTTCAGGGTTGTGGGGTTTAGAGCTGTCCTAGTTGGTTGGTACCTGGCCCTGGGTGATCAGGGCAGAGGGATAGTGGTCCAGAGGGAGACAATGATGGAGACAGTAGGTGTGGACACTGGGTTACATTTGCATTTGAAAGGCACATTCTCAGGAGAGTTGTTTCCCATCTCTAGGAATTGGCTAAACCCTGGGAAGGGCAGTCCCTGCAGGGTCACAAGGTCCCCAGATGTCAAAGCATCCTCTAATACTGGAAATTAAAACAATGTGATTAACACACCCTTGCTCCTCTGAGCTGCACTCTTCTTCAAGCCTCCGCCTAAACATCACCTGCTTAGAGAAGACAATAGTCAGAGAAGGCCTGGCCTTCTATTTCTTTCAAAGAACTCAGCACAAGTTATAATTATTGTCTTAGCTGCAGTTCCCTAGAAAACAGAACGAGGCAAAGATTTAGTGCCAATGTTTTATTTGCACTTTGAATGTGGAGCTGTGAGTGAGAGAAAAGGAAGTGAGGTGGAGGGGAGGAGAGCAGGTTTTTGTGACTGTGAAGACTGCTTTGCAAGCTGTGGCTTGGGAGACACAGCTATCTACTCGCAGGAGCCTCCACTGGGCCTGCAGTGGACATGCAAACCGCTGTCTGAGGCCGGTAAGGGAAGGAGATTCGCTTGCTCCTCCTGTTCTCCCTCCATTGCTCAGAGCTCTTTCACACTCTTGGCCGCAATGTCTGACGGCTGGAAAGCCAGCTGTTAAGAATTGTGTGGTGACATTTTAACTCAAGTCTGGGAGGGGCAAGAGAAGACATCACTTCAGATCCCCCCGCTTGTTGGCAGCCAAAAGGGAGAGCCAGCATTCCCAGAGCAAGGGGATGTTGGAACCGAGAGATGTGAAGACATGTCTGACCCACTATTTCCTAAGTACCAGCCGGTCCCCTACCATGTCAGGGTGAGGGCGATGCCCCCCACCCCTCAGAGGTTCTTCACAGGCCGGATGAGCAAACAAATCACTATCAGGCACAGTTAGTAGGTGAAAACCCCACATTTAATAACACAGGTATTGATGCCTGCGGGCGCAGGCACCAGGAAAGAATTCAAGGAGACACGACCGATGACCAGGACAACTAGCACCACGTGGCAAGTTTATAAGAAGCAGCCCAAAGAAACCAAGCTCTCTGCAGGTACAGAAGCTACAAAAATGGAGTCAGTCAGGAGTAGGTCTAGTACACCCAGGTGTAAGAGTTGGTCCCTGTCGCTAGGGACAGTAAGCCCCTTCCCATTATGCCTGACATTTAGGTGGGAGTTGTTCAGGGGTGTGGCTCAGTGTTACTCTGGAAGTGTCATTTCTGTAAGCCCGTGCCCACTACGCCTGAGCTAGGGTGGGCTTTGGCCTGTGTGGGTAGCACTGGCTTATTTAGCATGCTTCAGGCTTGGCCACTCAATTTCCTGCTTCTGCATTTGCAGTGCTGCTTCAGCTTTTAAGGTCCCCCTTGCTCTTCCCCTGTGCTATCCCTTATCAGGTATAATGAATGTACATGGCTATAAATTTGGTGGTAACAGGGGCAAACCAAAGACTTATGTCCTGTGTTGAGATAGGAGGGCCTGTGTGGTCAAGGACAGATGAAGGTGTCTTCATGACAAGGTGGGGTCACTCAACTGTACTCTGAAAGTGGACAGAGGCTTCTTGGAGAGGACATGTTCACAGGTAAGTTAATCTCTGGGTTGAAACCTTCCCAAACTTTCCCAACATTCTTCTAGGGGATAAGAGAACAGTGATCCCTTCCTGACTAGGGGAAAATTGAGCCGTCGGGAGTTACTTCTGTGACTAAGGGAAGGATAAACGGGTTAGGAGAAAGAAAGAAGCTCCTCTTTTGTTGTTTCCAGGATTACCATTGTCCACTACTCAAAATAATCTTCATGTCAGAGGGCAGCATCCATGAGACTAATTATGAGACTCTTGGAGTAACCCGTTTTGAGCCGATTCAACTAGAGCATATTCCAGGTCCAGATTCCAGATTCCAGGTCCTGTGTAACATCTGGCATAAGGTAGGTACTGAATACCAAGCTTGCAATTCTGTCTGCAAATGCTATAAAGCTTTCCCCAACTTTATTCATGCCGTGCGCTCCCCAAGTGATCTAGTTTACTCTTTTCTCCATAATACATTCATATCTAGGCTACAAGGACCCTGAGAGAACAGAGCATTTACTTTTAAAGGAAAGGTACAGATAGGAATAAAGGTGAGAAGGCTGGCAGGCAGAAAGAGAGAGGAGGAAGAAGCACATTATTTTATTTTGTTGTTCATCTTGGTTGTTCCCCTGGTCTTGAACTGGGAACCTCAGGATGGATGTGGACTGTGCCCGGTGGTGTGCTAAACCACTAGGGCACCAGGGTGTGCCATGCAGAGCACTTTTCATCCTGGTTTTCTGAGTTTTTAGCTCAGTACCTGCCAAGCAGTAGCTCTCAAGAAAAGTGTGTTGAAATCCATCATGACCGAATAAATGCACGCGCTCTGGAGATGTGGATGACTAGAGTTTCTGCAATTACTTTGCTGCTGGGCCCAGTTGACTTGCAAGACACTCCCTGTGCTGCTTGTTCAGAAATATATAAAGTGAAAACAAGATGCCCCAAAGTGGAAATTTCCATTTCATTTTTTCATCACTCACTTGTCATAGCAAGGACTTTCTTTTGCATCAATATGCTGGGTTAGATAAACTAAAAACTTCCCTGCTAATAGAACACCTAGAAATAATGATGAAAATATTATACGATGTTTTTTGAAATGCATAATTAAACATTCAAGAAAGCAAGAAGATTCCCTAGTGGCAGAGAAGCAGAGAGAGAGAGAGGAGAGAGGAGAGAGAGAGAGAGAGA
>RJWH01005317.1:0-79883 GCA_004363575.1 Solenodon paradoxus | reverse complement strand
GCCTTCAGACACTTACACTTCTGCAAGGGCTGTGGGGCCTGTGCCTCTCTGTTCCTTCCCCTCCCCAGCCCTCCCCTGGCTGATCCCCAGAAACCAGCCCAGCCTTTCCTGCTTCTCCTCACTGCCCTCACCTGACTCCCCCCGCTTTCATTTTGATTGTGCCTCAACCCTCATGGTTCCTCCAAGCTTTGCCCCTGTGGGAACACTGCTACTCCTCTGAAAGAAGCAGACCCTAGCCCTTCCCCACTGCAGTCTCTGGCTTCTTCTTGTTTTCTTAGCTTTGCATTTGCATTTCCCTTCCCATTTCTACAAAGGCAGGATACAGAGGAAGGCCAGCAGAGGGCAAAGAGCACCAGCTCTGAATCAGGAGACAGATGAGCATTTTGGGTTTTGTCTCTGATGTGTGTGACCTTGAGCAAAGCCTAGAGCCCAGTCTCTGGGGAGTCAGTTTTCTCATCTGTAGATGGGGTGGGGTCACCCAAACCAGGAATTCAGTGCCTTATCTCGTGCCCATACTGGGTCACAGCAAATGCAAAGAAGATGTCTTTGTTCTGCAACCCTGGTGAATGACAATGTTTTTATGTGCTCTGATATACACTATTCAGATGGATGGATGGTTTCAATGAAGAGAGAGAAATAGGTAGATGGTAGGTAGACGGATAGATAATGGGGGAATACTATTGCGATAAAAGAATGATCTTAACGACCATAGGAACCAATAAAAGTCTAACACAGCTAGCTACTGAATCAGAATTGTTCTTTCCCTGAATTTGCTTTAATTGCTCTTTGTAATCAGGTATAACTCCCCCCATCCCATTTTTTTTTTTCACAATGAGTGAAATAAGGAAGTACCTTAAAACTGGTTTTTCTTTTGCTGCCGCAAAGGTCCACATAACTGCTTGTTCCCGTTGGTGGTGAAAACGGCCTTACCCAGATGATTGAGGGGCGCAAAACCAAATTTATTCCTAAGTGGGACTGACCCTAAACAGAGTTCGTGCCTACTCACTGAAACTCCCAAGCACCCCTCACTTAGCAAGTGATGTTGGTTCAATTTTCTCTCTCTGCAGCCTTCCTATCCCTTTGCAAAACGGTGGCTGACTGCTAAGACCTATGCTGCTTGACAGCATTCTGAAAACAAATTAGAAATCACCTTCCCGTTGTTCCACAGGGGACTAAATCCAAGAAGCATCAGAAACATAAAGGACAGGGCAATATAAATAGCCATCCTGGGATAAGAGGTCTAGCAATGTGGTTAAGTTGTTTCTTTTTTTTTTTCTCTAACCATCAGCAAAGATGGAAGCTTGACTTGATTTAGAGCATAAAGCTCAGTGACCAGTACATAAATTTGCCATTCTGTGCTCAAGGAATTCTAAGGATCCAGAGTCAGGCTGAGGAATTGCAGCAATGATGGTTTTCCAAGGGCCTAGGAGCGTTCAACATCCTGGCTGACCGCGTAGCACGGGTCTCACAGGCTGCAGGTTCCTCCGTTAACAACAGATCAAACTTTCCTTTGCCTGGAGTCGACATGACATGATTTGTTCCCTTTTGGCTGTGTCAGTTCTGCAAACCAGATACCAGAGGCTGCAAGCTCAGGGGAGGCTGTCTTTCTGGAACACCATTTGTTTGGACAGGCCAGGCCAGTAAGGCTTTTCATCTCTTTAAAGCTCCCAGGGCAGAGAGCATATTTAAGGAATTCCGTTTTTCAAAGATTTTTTTTTTTTTTTTTTTTTTGCCCCTTCCAACATTTTGTTTAAGAGAAAATGAGATGTCTATCTTCTGTTTCCTTATTTTTTTTCAGGAAAGCAAAGGGTTGTTGACTTCCTCCCTCTCCCCTCCCTTCCTTCCTTCTTCCCGAAGGTACTCATCTGAGAAAAAGAGAACGAAGTATTGTTCCTGTTCTCTTTCTTAAGTCATTTGAAACACTGTCCCTGCGAGTTCTCTAAGTCCCCTGCAATCTGTACACAAGAGAAAGAGGGAGAGAGAGGGAGAGAGACAGAGAGCAAGGGATCAGGTAAAGCACGGGGGCTGCTGCAGCCTTTCAGACTCAGGAGCTGGTAAGTGACCCATGCAATCCTTTCTGCTTCCCTTTCACTGTCCCTGGGATGGGCACTGCTGTGGGCATCTCCGCCAGAAAATACCTGCCTGCGAATACTCCTTAATCAAAGGGTATGGCTGATGGATGGCCCAGAATTTAAGCTTATACTTTTTTTTTTCTTTTTTCTTTTTTTTTTTTCAAGAGAATACTGATCTTTGCAGAGCTGAGGCTGGCAGAACTGAAAATAGAATTACACTGGGGCCAAGGAAGACACTGTGTTAAATCTGAATTTTGGCACAGATAATGTGGCTGGGTAACCCAGCAGCCACAGGAGTGTGGGCTGTGTCTCAATGGAGAATTTACTCTTCCTTAGTGCTATGTCCTGGGAGCCTTATCAGGGTGTCTGTTAAGAACTGTGGTTTGCTCTGGGCTTTTGTTATGTGTTGTTTAGATTGAAGTGCCTTCTCTTGTTCTTTTCTTTCCATTCAGAACTGACCCTCCCCCCGCCCCCCAAAAGAGAGGAATGTTATTAATTTATAAGTGTTATTCTGCATCATTGAGGTAGGAGGCAATAAAGAAGGCAATGTCACTTTGAATTGTACTGCGTGGGGTACTTATGTGTTCAAGCTCCACATGTGGTTTGAGTATAAATTCATCATCCATGTCAATGGAAGATGTCCTCTGCCACACAAAAGAAGGCAATGATTTGGGGGGCATATAGCTTAATTTTGGAAAACAAGGAGGTTTGGAATAGGAGGATTGAGATTGATTGCTTTGTGTTAGTAAGAGTAAAACCTAAGCTCTAGATGCAATTGAAAAATATTCACCCAGCGCCTGGTTTCCAAGCAGCAAATAGAACACAGCAAGCTAATCAAGCTTATACATACAACCCATTTTTAAAAGTCTGTCTTGTTTCAATTGAATTTGTCAGAAAAATATATTGTTACCAAGAACTAATCATCAAGCTATTAGGGAGACAATATCACGTTGTCAAAAACAGGCCAGCAAGGTCAGTCCTATGTGTACTAATATTAATCGCTTAATTCAGAGAGATACTGAATGGGTGGAACTCAAAGACCATGCATACCTTTCGAATATTCATTTCTTTGAAATGTACTGATTGAAGTCACCTGGGATGTGAAGAGCGTGATAAAAATAGTCGGTCTTCCATTTATAAATGAGCCTCTGGCTAGACTATGCATTAACCACAATCAAGTAATTAATCTTTATTTGAAACTGAGTCATCATCTTTGTAAGAGTGGAGAGAATATGATAGAACTGGACTGTTATGTAGGTTTTGTTCCATTAGTCAGACTTCTTTTTTTCTTGTTTTCAAGAGCCTTTCCTTGGGAGCACCTCAAAATGAGCAACATAAAAGATGAATGTTTGCCTGATGAGGATGCAAAATTATTTTGATAATTGAAAGTGGTTTCCAGCTCCCTTGTCACTTATCCTAACCCCTCCAACCCCTAATTTACAGATCTTCAGGTAAAAAAAGGTAGTCAGGATTGATCAATTTGGCCAGTGTGCATCTTTTATTAGCAGTTGTGACCCCAATAGAAAACTCTGGGTTGCGATCTTGATTAGCTTCTTTCAGTTTCAGTTCTTCTTAATAATGTATTTAATTTTGTGCCTGATTAAAACAACCCCATGGAACAATGTCTAGGTTAGTGAATAAAAACATCCGATGCCACAAAATATGATAAAGTGATATACCTGCTAAAGATAAGGCAAAAGTGGTATGTTGAGAATGCAGAAGAGTCCCCTCTTCTAGCATGTGTCTTCTTCACTCTGACCCGAGTTTAAGGAGCATGGGGTATGCTCTTTTCTTTTAAAGGCAAAAAAATACCTGTTCAATATTTCCATTTAAGTTGTTAAGCCATTGCCATGAGAATATTTTTCGGATACTAGACTGGGATTTTTTTCCTAGCTATCCAGAGAAAAAAAGCTGTAGACTCATTCAGTTGCTATCATTCAATTTGTCTTTACTCAACTCCAAGGAGTCAGATGGCATTTGTGGAAACTTCCAATGTGTGATTCTTCCTTGGTCATCAAAACCTCTTTTGTGATATCACTTTAGGGGAACTCCACCTTGGAGTGATCCAGAATTTGACACATCGAAGATTTCACCAAATCAAGCGCTGCCAAAACTGTACATAAACCTAACTTGAACATTTGCCATATTAATATTCAGTGATGTTAGGAGGAGTGCTGTCAGTCCGTGTGCTGGGCTGTGAATCAAGTCAGAGCCAGCAGAGACACAGGCTTTCTTGTTAACACAAATCTGAGCTGGCGTTCCAGTTTTGTCACTGACCATGGGCCTTGGATCAGGTACTTCACCACTTTAAGGCTCAGTTTCCCCAAATTAAAGTTGTATTGTATGATAATAGAGTTGTGGAAATTAAATAAGACTATTTATTAAAAGCAATTAACACAATGCTTGGCAAGTATTTGGACTAATTTAAAGTCAGCTTCAATTTTTAAACAGTCATGTAATAATACTTAAGGGAACAGTATTTTTGAATGTAGAGAATAGACTATGGCTTCTATAATTTATGTCATTCTTAATCAATACTATAGACCAAAGATTTATCAGAACAAAAATTGCTCCTCAGAGTTTGAGTTGGACATGTCTCAAGTGAAGATATCCTGAACCCCAAATTCTTGTAAAATAAGGGAAGCTAGAGTTTAATGTTTTGATGTTCATCTCTGCTAATGACAGAAACACCAGATTAAACCCCATTAAAATGCTAGCTGTGTTCAACAGAGCTCAGTGCAAGGGAAAGTTTGCCTTGGGATAAGTTTTCTACTTAGATGAACATTTGAAGAGGCTGCAATTATACTGTAGATGTTTCATTCTCCCTTTCACCCACTTCCCCAAACTCTGCAGCCCTGTGTCATTGGTGACCTTTTCCCTGGCCATGGAGGGCTGGCAACACTTTTTCATGGAGACCATCATGATAGTTTCATGACTAAGGCAGAGAGAAAAGGACTTGAAATGACATGTTTTCCCCTCACCACTTGGAGATCTCTCTCCTAGAACATCTAGTAGCAATTCATGTACTTTACATTGATAGAACATCTTTTATCACCAGTGTGTGTTGTCTCTGTGTGTGTGTGTGTGTGTGTGTGTGCGTGTGTGCGTGTGTATTGGTTGATCCAACTGCTATTTTTCTCTAGACTTTAGAATCTACATGCAAGTTAGTTTATTAATAATGATACTTTGACTTAAGTTTTAGTTAAACCTCCCTTTCCAAAAGCAAAACACACAACCTCAAAAACCAACCAAAAGTCTACTACCAATATCTCAAGCCTGTGAGGTGCTTGTGTTAGAATAAGCCATGATACAATAGAGACTTGTTTCAACCAGTAGCAAACTGGAAAACAAACTGAAGCTGAGTTGTTGTACACTAATGTGACTTAGTGTAGTAAAACAATATCCAGATTAGCAGTCACAACACCTCTCTTCTGGCCCAATTTCTGCCACTCCCTGTACGTGTGATTTGACAGTTTTCTTTACTTCTTTGGACTTCAAAGTTCTTATCCATAAAATGATAAGGTTGGACCAAATCAGTTATTCCCAAGGTGTGTGTTTTAGAATCTCCTGAGTACTTGTTTATATTCTTCTCCTCTGCCCACTGCACCAGAAGATCTATGAGATTTTGATGCTGATATCCTATGATTCTCTAAAATGGAAGGTCAGTGTCTCACTCTGTCTTCTTCAGGAGGGCAATGATATTAAATATAAATGCATATTTTGAGAACCATGTTTCAAATGGAATTTCTATTCAATACTGAATGTTCTGTTAAGAAATTAGTTTTAAATATATCAGTTGTCATTCTAGAAGCTATTAGTATTATGGGGTAAAGAATAAGCTAATCAGTTAAGAAATCTCATGAGTGATCAGTATTCTATAACCACAGTAAATCATAAAATGATAGATTACTTAGAACTATAAATGTTGTAATTATGTTTGAATAATACTTTTTGACTTATGCTTTTCCATTCTATTTGTATCTTAGAGAGAAACATGCATTTTTTTCTTTAATCAAGGAAAACATAAATATTAAATTTTTCTATTCACTTTTAAAATATATTGGTAGATTTACTCAGATAAAGACTTTTTTTTTGGTTTTTCTTTGTTTTTACCTTTTGCAATGTGTGCTACTCTGAGCCTTGTAGGAGTAACATCATTGTCCTTAAGCTAATGGTGACATGAAAATGTCAAAATGGAAAAATTGATCGTGGTGTTTGAAAACCAACACTCACAAGTCATGTTAAATCTGCTTTAATTATAAGAAAAAAAAATGTACCTTCTAGAAAAAGTTTTTCTTGTGTTTCTGATTTCCTAAAGCATTCCACTTTTTCCTCATATGACTAATGAAATAGAGTAGCAATGAACACAGGTCTCCATCTGAGAGGAACATAGAGACAGGTATTTTGATGTGTATTTTCAAAAACAGCTTAAAGATGACTGTTCTTTTTGATTCTTCAAGTATCAAATATATTTAGATAAAAGAATAAGAGCATATCTTCATCAGAAGTTATATATAAGCTCCTGAGAAAGTAAGCATTATGAGGACAGGGACTTCATCACCTCCGCTGCTGTCTTCCCAGGACCTGGAATAGCGCCTGGCAGAGTGTAGATATACAATAAGGATTTGTGAAATAGATGACTTAGTAAACAAGGGCATGTAGAGTGACTCTATCCTGATATAATGCTAAATGCGTAAGTTATTAAGAAGCTCATCAAGCTTATTTTGGGATCTGGACAATGTCAAACTTGACATATTTATTATGTCAACTTGACGTATTTGTTCTCTACCTGAACTGCCTGGAAATGTGACATGTTCCACTGTCATGTGTGTAGGGCTGCAACATGTGTTTTAACATGTCATTTTGGCAAAGACTATACTCTTGCTCGCAGGAGATAAACATTTATCAGGTACAGAAAAGACTGCTGGTTGCATTTTATTTTCCATTTGTTTTCTGGGCAAATGATGGGTTAGCAAATTGTTTTTGGCGAGAGAGAGAATGGTCATTTGTTTTTCCTTGACTGTAAGAGCTGTGAGCCAGGATTTGGCCTTGTAGGAAATGCTTAGAGTGCTCTGGGTATTTTATATGCAGGGCTGTAAATCCAAGTTAAAGGATGCCACTTGGGCTGAGCTTACACAAACACCATGGGGTGAATTCAGGGAGGAAAATGTGATATCCTTGCTGAATACAATACCCTTTCCTTTATTTAATTAGGCCCTGGAGACAGCCAAAATGAACACAGACAAATCGAGTCAAGTTTGCACTTATTTGGCAAATGTAAAATGGTAAATGTAAACATAGTAACCAGTTTAGATTTTAGATGGTGCTTACTAAATTTAATAATGCTGGGGCTTTA
Source organism: Solenodon paradoxus (assembly GCA_004363575.1). NCBI lineage: Eukaryota > Metazoa > Chordata > Mammalia > Eulipotyphla > Solenodontidae > Solenodon > Solenodon paradoxus. Next base: position 72,455 of record RJWH01005317.1, on the reverse strand, counting down.
AGATTTCTGTTATTCATAATAGAAACCGAAAGAGCTCTCTGTTTACAATGATAAAACCTGTCTTCTTAGTGCCAAGGAGCAGGGCAAGTCCAACCCACTCTCCTGTTTTCCTTTGATATGTCATGGCCCCACCCTGATCACATTCAGTGATGATCATGACATCAAACAGAAGGATGGGAGCACCACCACCACCGATGGCAACCTTTATAGAAGAGTCATTACCAAATGCGGGGGTGTGTGTGCATTTATACACACACATATATAATACTTGTTTATATGCATGTGTATATATTTAATACCAATGAAATGTGGCTATTTTATAATTAACCTTCCCATTCTAAGACACAGGTGCTTAACAGCCTCTTTATTTAATCTCTCGATATCTCTAGATAAACTAGAAAACGTGAATGATTTGTTCAGTCACTAAATTGATGTTTTCATTAAGGAAGACTATCATCTGTGGCTCATAAATTTTTTAGATTAAGTATCTTTAGAGTGTACCTCAAAGGTAATCTAAGCACCAAAGCATAGATTATCATGGAGTATGTTAGAAATATAGACTCTCAGGCCTCACCCCGGACGCCCTGTCAGAATCAGCATTTTAGCAGGATCTCCAGGTGATTCAAGTGTTGAGCAGCATTGCCTTAGGGTTTTGACTTGCTGTGTACACAGATTGATTTGGGAATGTCAGTCCCTGTTCCAAAGAGTTACAAAGCCTTTTGCCAACTTTGACCTCGTCCAAGACAACAGAATCTCCTCTTACAGAGTAGTGTTATTCACAAGCCTCAATTCTATTCAACACTGAGCAACATTAGGCATGATTCTGTGATCTCACCCAGCAAGTTAACCCCACACCATGGATCCTGATGATCTCAGAGAGGAAAGATCTGGGCCATTGTTCTTCAAGTGTGTTTTCAGCACCAGTCACCAGAATCACCTGGGTGGATTCCTAGAGCCAATGAATCTGGGGAGTGGCCAATGTTTTGCAGCTTACACAAGCTACTGGCTCAGAGTAAGGAAGAGGAGCGACAAATATTGGGGGAACATCATCCCCAAAAGGTATTCGGCTTTTTCAGAAGCTTGAAAAGTACTATTTTAAGTAACTGTGCAAAAGAGAATATCACAGAGTCTTCCTGGGAAGAAAAGTCATGCTCCCAGCTTCTTCCTTTGGGAGCTGGAGAACAGGAACAAGAAACCCAGTTATCTGCTCTGTCTTCCTTGGGGAGAAGTGAGGGGACCCGGCTATGCAACATCACTGCCAGCACACACATCTCACTCTTCCCAGTTAGAAAACCCAGAGGAAAGAATTCTTAGAGTTTCCTTTGCACTGGGGACTCACCGTTCTCTCTTGGAACAGAAATCAAGAGGGGGCTATTGTTGGAGGGGTGGGGAAAGGAAGCAGGACCGGAAGAGAGCAAGGGAGAGGACCGGAATCGCCTCTGGTTTGCTTCAGCCTAGATGGAGATGGTGGCTTCTCCCCCTTAATCTGGCCTTCTTCCACGGGAAGTGCAGAGAGACGAAAAACTCCACGTTTTCAATGCTGCTTTATGGAACATCCACCGTCACGGGCCGGCCGCCACTTTGTTTCTTGCTGTTTTTCTGGTTCAGGCTGTTTTCTTCCCCACAGAAGAGTGGAGCCTTCCTCCCCTCCCCCTCAGTTCTAGATGGTGTTTTCAGTTTAAAAATGTGCAGAAAGGTCTTCCAGCATTATCCTTAAAAATGTACATATTGAAAACTTTCAGGTGAACATTTTCAGGCTAAGGAGACAATATTCAAATAATAGAAATGGGATTCCTGAATTACTAAAAATTGAACTGGGGGTGACAGACATGCAAAAAAATTCTATATGGTTACTCCTAGGTATCTCTGGAATCCCACCTCATACTCCCAAGGAGGGATTATTCTGATTATCACCTCTCCTGACACTCAGGAGACATCAGTAATACAATAATATTGTTATTGCCTTGTCCACTGTCCCTCCAGTCATGTCAGGTCCACAGGAGTAGAGACTTCTTATCTCCCAACTGCAGCCTGGGGCCCAGGTCTGAACAGGGATGTTGGAGAAGGAATCAAGAGGCCTGTTTTGAAAAGAAGATGTTGCTCAGTATGGCATCATTTTGAAGAAGGGTGTGTCTCCAGAGGCCCTAAGTGCCCAAACAACCTACTCTTCACCAGAGCTCACGCTGGTAGCTCTGCACTTCTGCTGAGGAAAGTTGGCAACATGTACTGAATATGTGCAATTGGAAAAACTGAACTGTGAACGAATCCCATCTCAGAAGGTTTAGGACACAAAATGCCAAATTTATTTGCTCTTCAGTCAGTATGTTTGGGTTGGGGGGGTTGCTTAATAAAACACTATCTCTTTTGTACAAGGCACATGTGCCTTACATATATGTGTAAACACACACATGCACAGACTACTCAAAATCATTGGTGCTTCTGGAAGAAAGCATGGACTAGCCCTCAGTTGTTTATTTCTGATGAATGTATACCTAATTTGCGATCCCCAATACTTCTTTACTATCCTAAATATGTCTTTCTTAGCAATGTTATAAAAAGTTTGAATTTTGTTAGCCAGTGGCAGTGGGGGAGACAGTGAGAGAGGACTTAAGTGTTTTTGCAAGCAATTCATAAATGCTTCATTTACTTACTGTGTATCATTTTAAGAGTGTAATGCAGGAGAGAAGACTAAACTTGGAATCAGATTGTTGAGATGTGAATATGCTTATTGACACCTGAATAGCTGGAAGTCAGTTAACCCAAATGTATGTGGAAATTTAGTATACGATAAAAATAGCATTGAATACCAGAGAGGAAAGTGGGACCATGTAATTAATGATGTTGGGTAAGCTAGATGTAGCTGTTTGGGAATAGTAAATTTATATCCCTACTTTGTCTCATAAATTAAATTCCACATAGTTCAAAAGCTTAAAACATTAAAAATAAAAACATGAAAATACAAGAAAAATGGGAAACATTTTGAATGTCAGAGTAGGAGAAGTCTTTCAGTTTTACCCAGAAGCCTTAATGTTTACTATATATTTTGCTACATTAAAATAAAAAGCTTCTGCAAGGCCAAAACTCAATAAACAAGGTCAAAAGGCAAACAAAATACTGGGGGAAACATTTGTAATGCGTATCAAAAAGAACTTAGCATGACCGGAAACAAGGACAAATGACATGAAACACACATTTCAAATAAAATGAAATATAGCTGACCCTTAAATGTATTCAATGTAAGACACTTATACAAATTCATAAGAAAATATAAATTAAATATGAGTTACCATTTTTTACCTACTTGATGGGACAAAAGACAAAGCATTTATTAGCATATTTATTTCTGGGGATCTGGAAAACATTGTTATACATTGCTGATGTAATAGTGAATTAGTAAAACTTCTAGGGAGAGCAATTTGTGAATGTTTGTCAAAATCTATAACTGACTCCTCTTGGAATTTATCCTACAAATAAATTAATAAGATACCAAAAGACATACATTTAGTGCAATATATTTTCCACAGCATCATTTGAAACAGATTTTAAAAAAGATTAAAAATAGCATCATTGTTCATCAAAAATAATTGGCTGAATTAAATACAGGACATCTATATAATAGCACATTATGCAACCCTAAAAAGAAGGAAGGAATAGAGTTTAATAATGGAAAGTATTGTCTTGAAAAAATATGGCACTGAAACAACTGAATGCCTATATCCAAAAGTTAAACTTAGGCTCTTACTTAATGTCATATACATAAATTAACTTGGAATAGATCAAAGACATAAATATAAGAGTTAAGATTATATAATTTCTAAAAGGAAACACAGGAGAAAAATCTTTGTAACCTTGAGTTAGTACTCCTTAGTCATGATACAAAATGCACAAATGATAAAGGAAAAATTAGTAAACTGGGCTTCAACAAAATCAAAATTTTTTTCTCTTCAAAAAAGAACACCATTATAAAAATGAAAATACAAGCCATGAACTGGAAGAAAATATTTGAAACATAACTGATAAAGAACTTATTTTCATAATATGTGAAGAACTCTCAATACAATAATAAGACAAACATCCCAATTTAAAATCTGGGCAAAAGTTTTGAATAGATACTTAACCAAAAGGGATTAACCAATGGAAAATAAAGACATAAAAAGATACACAGTATCAACAGACTAGGGAAAATGCAAACTGAAACCATGATGACATATCACTACATTTCCAATAAAATGTTTTCACACTAAAAAGATGGGAAACACTAAATGTTGGTAAGGATGTAGGAAAACTGAAGCTCTAATACATTGCAAGTGGGGATGTTAGAGGACACTTGCTACCTCAGAAGAATTTGACAGTGTCTTAAATAGTTAAATACATACTTACCATACTACCTAGCAATTCTATTTCTACATAACTATCGCCCAAAAATTAAATAAAAGATCCACATAAAGACCCTTATTTAAATGTTCACCAGAGCATTAACTTTAGTAGTCCCAAAGTGAAAACAATTCAAAGATCCACCAATTGGCAAACAGATAAACAAAATGTTGTACGCTGCATAATGACATTTCCATCAATGATAAACTGTATGTACAATGGTGGCCTCTCTATATATACCCTCAGGGCATATATAGGGACCACCATTGTGTGTGTGTATATACGTGTGTGTATATCTGTATATATATGTGTGTGTATTTGTGTATATACAACACACACACACACACACACACACACACACACACATATACAGTAGGCTATACCACCTAGGTATGTGTAAGTATGCTTTATGGCATTTGCACAATGACAAAATCACCTAGTGATGCATTTCTCCAAATATATCCCCATGGTTAAGCTATGCATGACTATATTTCTATACAATGAAATGCTACTCAGCAATAAATAGCATCTACTATTACATTACAATGTGACAAATCTCAAAGCATAATGCTACATGAAGGAAGTCAGACACAATATTACTAAAGGAGCCAGACATACAATAAATATTGAATTATTTCCTTTATATGAAATTTCAAAAGCCACACAACTACAGAGATAGAAAGTAGATCAGTGGTTGCCTGAGGCTGGAGGTGGAACCTGGGAGTGACTACAAGTTAGCTTAATAAAGTCTGGAGCAGTCATATGAATTTATTTCAAAATTGTATTTTGGTAATGGTTGCACAACAACATAAATTTTCTAATATTCATCAAGCTACACACTTAAAATTTCATGAGTTTTATATTATGTAATATATACCTCAGGAAGTTTTTAAAAGCTGAAAAAGAGAATTAGGTAGTTATATGTTCTGAGAGTAGATAAATCTCCAACCTGTATAGTTAAGATAAAAAGCAAGATGCTGCCAATGAATAGGATAATATACTTTTTATGTTAAAAAGAAAGCATATTTTGATATGCATAGAGTATCTCTAGAAAGATAGATTAGATCTGCTAATAGACTTTACCTTTGGTCAGCAAAATGGGATGGCCAGGGGACAGAGGAGTAAGGGAAATATTTTCACTGTATATCCTTATGTACTTAATCAAAAATCATTAGTGAAAGAGAGGCTAGAGGTGGAAGGCAGAAATTTTGAGTCCTACGTTGCTACACGAGCTCTGTAATTGTAGTCAACCATCTGAGCCTCTATTTCCTCATCTATAAAATGAAGGACTTGGACCAGTTTATTTCTCAGGGTGATTTGATTCTCAGTTCATTTTCCACATTTTCTTGAAGGATGATCATCTCACACCTGTCTTCATACCTCTTGTCCTTTCCTGCCAACATGCCACCGGCTGACCCAACTAAAGCCACAACCAAAGGCTATGTTCTTTCTCATTCAGTTGCCTCTCAATTTACTGGGCCCTCATCATCTTGGCACAATGAAAAAATAAGTGTTCGGGTGAGATAGCAGCCCTGAAAGCCAGGGTAAGGTGGGAAGTGGTAAGATGGCATAGAAAAGTGGTTACAACCCATGTTCCAGTGGCGGCAGCTTGAGATCAAGTCCAACCCCCTTGCTGTCATCAGTATGAGCACAGGTGGTTCTAATCTCCTCACTTGCATGACAGGTATAAAACAGCACCACCCTCTTAGAGTTTGTTGTGAGGATTAACAGTGATAATTCGTATGATAACTTAGCAGAGTACTTACCTCATAGCAATATTCAATAATTGTAGATCTCTTCATTGCTAACCTACACACCGTGAACTAGGAGTCCTGAGGTAAGGAAGTCATTTGTTTTTTTCACCTAACAATTCAAAGGGAGAGATTGGAGTCATTTCTGCTGCCCGTAAACCAATATTACTGAAAAAAACTTTTTCCAAGATTCCATCCCCTGGAGACAATTATATCCAGAAAATGTGATGAATGCGGGCAGTAAAAATTCAAGATTGTGACATTATGCATGAGGTTTCAGTTTGCATGACAAATGTGCCTTAAATTATATTTGGATCAAAGTAACATTAAATATTAATATTAGGGCCATTGTATAACCTCCTCTCCATGGTAGTCATTCAATAAATATGAGCAGCAGCTTCAAAACAAACCAGACCAAAAAAAAAAAATCATTCATCACCATAATATGCACAGCTCTACGTTTCCCAATTTCAAAGTCAATGTAGCACAAAGGATATATCTAGTATCAAACAATCCGTAGGTCCCTGTAACCTCAGGTGTCTCAGCCTAGAGAGTAGCCCTCATCCACTCAAAAAACAAAACGAAGCAAAACAAAAAAACCAAAATAAATAAATAAACCACACTTGGATCGATTTTAAGTGAATAGAATTCCCCACGTGTGGAAGATAAAGTGAACTCCTTTTGTATACATTCTCTGCCTTATAAACTAGCAGATCACATACCAGAACTAAATTCTAGAAGGCACAGTTCAGTTTAGTGGGCTGCCCTGCTTACTAATTCTTTCACGTGTGCCTGTTCTCTCTAATTACAATGAACTATATTTGTCAGGGACCTTCTGAAACAGGAGCCCTCCAAACTCTTGCTGGTCTCGCATGAATTCTCTCTGAGATTGTTGATAAAGCTATTATACCCTCTTTAGAGATGAAGACACTGAGGTTCAGAGAAGATAAATGATTTGGCTGAAGTCATATGGCTTTATGATCTTTAGAGGCCTGTGGAGCTACTGCAAGGGGTCAAGGAATCTATATTTAACTGTCAAGTATTTAATGTTTGCACACTGACTTAAATCATGTTTCGAAAGTACACATACCTATGCTTTTCAAATATGGTTACATCCTGGTAACTCATAAAATAAAAAAATTAATTTAAAGGTATTATTGAATTTAAAATAGCTTTTGGTTATTTTGTATATTTTCTAGCTTTCTGGGGATTTGAAAAATGGGTTTATTTTTTGAATTCACACAGGCAGTTTCTGTGCTGAGAAGCCTGGGAGCCACCGCAGCAGACCTCAGCTAGGGCTCACTGATAATTTGCAAGGAGGTGATTTGAATAATCTAGGTTCTCTGGTGGCAGTAGGCATTTCCATTCTTACATGGCTGCTTACAGTAAGTTTTTAGATTTGATAGAAGTTAAAATGTCTGGAAGTATTCATCATCATAGCTTAATTCTTTCCTTCATCTCACAACTACTTCCAAAAGAGACTCCTGTTACTTCCTTTATTATCTGCATAACCTTGGGCAATTTACTTAGCCTGATTGTGTCTTAGTTTGAAAATCAGGAAAAAGAGTACCTAACCTCAGAGGATACTGTGACAATCACATGAGTTAATGTATGCGATGTCTTTAACACATCCTTGTCCCATAGTAAACACTCAGCAAATATTACTGCTTACTGTGTTAGGTACTACTTAACATTCTTTTTGATACATAGTCAGGACTTGAGAGGCACCTCTGGAATGAATTAATGAACAAATGAAAAGAGAAATGGGAATAAAGGACAATTTCACATGCATAATTCCTCATCTACATTTCCTCAGTCAGGCAGGCAGTAGGAAGAACTGCTTTTATGCAAATACTGCATTTGTAAGTGTTTGCTTCAGTGAACTCAAGCTAGAGAGACAATGATGTTTCTGTATCTTCTGGCACAGCAGACACTACCAGTCCATCAATTTTACATGTTAGATGCATCGAGACACACATTCAAAGGATAAGAAAGAGTTTGGGCCTAGAGCTGATGTGAAATGCAGGCTTTATCCCTCCGTTAAAACGGTAAGAGGAAATCAGACCAGTAAAGCAACTAGACACCAGGAGAAAAGCAATGCTTTCTTACCACAAACAAAAATGCTGAGGATCACAATTAGAGTTGAAAGGAAGTTAAAATGACCTTTCAAAGCAGGCTCAATGTTCAACTAGCTTAAAATTTCACTTCAAGCTCATCCCATGGATATTTAGTCTTATTACATAAGCAACATTTGAGCCTAATAGAAACAGTTTTATTTATTTACTCATTTACTCATTTATCCATAGTGTTTGCAAAGTGAGGTGGTGAAGGTAGGAGAAAAGAACTTCTTGCTAGACTTTCAAAGATGGACTACCCTGAGTTTCAGTGCCAGCTAATTTTCTTCCTTTTATTCTTTTCCTCCCTCCGTCTCTCCTTCCCTTCTTCTGTCTTGCCTGCCTCCCTTCCTGTATTTCTCCATTTTTCGCTTCCTTTTTTTTTTTTTTTAAACAAAGTCCCCAGGCAATGAAGAGATACTCAGCTTCTTAGAATCAGCGGCTTTTCCCAAAGCCAGGCAGAAATAATCGCAGCAGCTACAGCTGTCTGGCTATCCTATGTGGGTGAGGTTCTGAGCTGATAGTATGGACACGAGTGAACAACAGCCAGCCCCAGCCTCCCAGAAGTTTCTAGTAAATTAATGGTTATACTGAATGCAGATGACTATGTTTCCCTGACCATCCATTGGCTCTACCCACTGGGGTCACACAAAAAAAACCTCATCCTTTTCAGTGTGAGTTCTTTAGTACTTAAACATACGCTGTCAAGGCCCCAGACCTCTAACACACCTCCTTTGGAACATGCCAGGTTCCTTCAGTCATTGAAATGATTGTGTTTTCATGTCTCTTTACCAGCAGGTCCACTCCTCTGCATACTCTTTCACTTGCCCCTGTATGCCCATATTTGACCCAGAATCCCTTTCATCCCAATGGTTTGGTCAATGAAGAATAGAGCTGGGCTCTCTGAGGACCATTTTCAGTTGCACCTGAGCAACTGCAAAGATTCTCCCTCAAGATGAAGGGAACTGTAAACGAAGGGATTAAAAAAAAAGGGTGGGAGGATATTAGTAAACCTGCCATGCTATTTATAAATGTAAAAACACCACTATATATACCTCAAAACAAGCCATTGTCAAAATGCAATATCCCTTCAATAATAATAAAAAATAAATAAATAAAACCCAACAAATCTATTACCCCCACCAAAAAAAAAGTTACCTTAATAAATAGCGCAAAAAAAAAAAAAAAACCTTCCTCAAAAGGTATAGATGAAGGAGCCTACAGTAAAAAATAAGGAACTTGGAGTGAGAATGAATGGTTTGCCCTGCCTCCTTTGGACCCTGGAGCCCACAGGTCAGGGACATCTGTCAATAGCGAGTGCCATCTCAGGGAGAGGAAGGAAGTCGGGATGGGGGGGGGCGCTTTTCTTTGGCTCTTTCTATTCCCCGCTCCTCCCATGGGGTCCTTAATGTCCCTTTGAGGGCTCTCCATTATACTTTCAACAACTATCATACTGAAGTTCAGTAGTTCTCAGCTGAGAGTAGTTCAGTCCCCCACGGAGGCATTTTGAAATAAGAGGGTGCTTTTCAATTATCCCACTGAATAGAGCGCACTGTTGGCCTCAGTGGTTGGGGATCAGAAAGGACATTAAAATTCTGCAGTGAACCCACCAATATAGCAATAGTAGGTGCTCCCCTTGAGAAGGTCAGGGCTGTGGCTGTCTTTTTACCACTGTCCCTCAATGCCCAGCACAGTACCTGTCCCTTCATAGCTGCTCAATATAATTGTTCTGAAAGAGGTTCTCCCTTGTCACCTGTTCCATTTTTCTGTATGTCTCTTCTCCCACCACAGGCTCTGAAGGGAAGCTGTCTTGCTTGCTTCTGATTTCTGAAATTTCAAAGGTGGAGGTCTTATAGAGTTTCGTCTCATCTATATTCCATTTCTCTTTCCTTTCTCCCTCTTCAAAATTTCTACTATCGGGAGATCCACATCCTAGCAAATGCCTTGCTCTTTGAGTAAAACTCAAAGATACAGCTTTCAAGAGTGATTTGGGATTGGAACATTTTTTCTTCTAAAGTGGATTTGAATGACCTGAAAAGTTATTAGAGTGATGTCCTAATTGAATAAGTCAAGCTATTAACTCTGAATGATTTGCCAAAGCAGTAGCAGTGGGCCTTTCAAACACCTGCAGGCATAGCCTGGATCAGATGCAGGAAAGAAAGGCCCATTAAAGAGCCAGTGAAGAAAAAACTAAAAGCTCGAGGTCTTAACCATCTTCATCATTCTAGTGAAATTCAGAAAAGCTGGTATTAAGTAGATCAAAGACCGAACTTCCCTCCAGGACAGTCAACTTGTTAAAGAAAAATCAAAACTCTGTCCCCCTAAGGTGTCTGCGCCCCCATCCAGCTCCAGAACAGTAGCATGATGCTAGAGGGGGAGACTTCGCTGTGGTTGGAAATTTTTGGAGTTAATTGGTTTTACTTTCTGGCTGATTTCCTTGATAAGCCCTTAGTTTCCTTCTCTCTTAAAAATTTCAGAGACAAGATTCCCTTCCCATCAAGGGAATTCCTAACTCTGCTACACTCAGGGCCTCTTTCATTATTTAAAATAGTACGAGAAAATACTTTAAGAGATCTTAAAACAAAGTTAAATTTCCTTCTTCTCAAATTAAAAACAACTTTCTGTAAAGGAGCAGAGTCAGTGCTGATAAGGGCTGATAAAAATCATAAAGCAGAGAAATTTGATAAGGAAGGAAAGAACTAACATTTACTTGGCACTTGATATGTTCTATACATATTACCTGTTAGGTATCTCATTCTGCTCTTTCTCCAGATTCATGAAGCAGCGTTCTAGTCAGGATCAACCAGCTTATGCTCCAGTAACAACCTCCAAATCTCCATGGTACAAAGAAAGCGAGAAAGGTAGAAAGGAAGGGAGGCAGGGAGAGAGGAAAGAAAGAATGATTTATAGCTCACATCTATTATATATCCATTACAAGGATCACCTGTAGCTTTGACCGATGTCATCTTAACTTTAGGCCCCAGGCTGGCTCTGGGATTCCAGCCAGGTTTCTGACTTGGTCTCCTGAACTCTCTGCTCTCTGAGAGCGGGTACGTTCTACATGCATGTTACCTGCATGGTGTCCTTTCTTTCCAAATCCTGTGCTGAGCTAACGTGTCCTTGGAACTTAAGGAGGTGTGTGCATGAACTGGGGTGTGAACAGAGTAAAACCAACGCAAAACTATTATGGCTCAGTCTTCATTTCATTTTACACATTTATGTATTCTTTACAGGTCTTTAATTCAGTGTGAAATAATCACGTCGTAGTTCATCTTTGAACACACGCCAGATTTTTTTTAACCATCATCTTGATTGCAATAGGTCTCCTTGCTTAAGCTTTTATTTGTTGAATAACGAGAAAAGGGTTACTCTGCCCACATTTTGGAAAGGCTTGAAATATGCTCAAGATCTAGAGGAAAAAAAATGCCTCAGATTCTCTCCATTACTTTCAAGACAGTCTCAAGAAAAAAAAAAAAAATTCCTTGCTCAAAGAAACAATAAAATAACAGGATTGGTTCTACAAGCCCTTAGAAAATCAATCACAATATTTCGCCTCCCTAGAAACCAGAGGAAGTGCCATGTTTTAGTAATTCTTCTCAGACTTTTCAAATGTAAGTATTCCAAACAGGAGAGAAAAATCTGGAAAAGAAATCCTAAATGATCTGCCACAGATAGAATTTGAGACTTGAACCTGACTTGGTTTTTGAATTCTGGTTTTGAATGTATCCCTATCTGTTTGCATTTAATATGTTTTAAAGCACACACCACCGTACCAACTCGAAAGACCAGGAAGCTACGCCTACTTATTCCACGGTGTTTGCCTCCACTGGAAACCTTCCTTATTCTTTACGTACATACGTACCGCCTGAGAATGGGTAAGAGGGAGCTGGGGTCACTGTCACGTTGTGGGTATGATGGTTTCCTCTGGGCAGCTAGAGTACCCCAGAAACCAGAATGAGACAAACATGAGGAAGAGGAGGAAGAGGGTGAACAGAGAAACATGAAATAGTATCCAGAGACCAGGATAAAGAAGTACAGCCCGAGGAGAACCCCAAATACAACCTACAAAAGCATGTGGAAATGAACTCAGTAATAGTTTACTGATGAAAAGCAGTTATTAAAGAATTAGCTTTTGGGGAGTTTATTTTCATTATCCATTAAAAAAGACAAAGAGCTTTATCCAAACATAACTAGCTATAACATTAGGCAAATTGTTTAACCTTGCTGGTTTCCCAGACATACAGCATAAACTCAGGGGCTGCTCACTAATGGGCTGCAAAGTTTGCAAAATTCTTTGAAGACAGGGAATGCAATTTGAGTACTGTGCATTATTTGATAAAATGCCTGTTTAGGAAAGGAATGCTCCATTAGTATTACAAATGCCTTAACTAGTAGTCAATGACTGGTATAACAGATTGTCAAAACTTTATGACAGAAATGATATGGACATTGATCACTTAAAATGGAAAATAAAGAACAAAGACACAAGCCCAGGCAGTTATCAAATAGTATGTACCATTCAGATATTGGCATAGTTCAGAGAGATTCCTGAGCAAAAGAAGGCCTCCTTTACTGGAATGGAAAAATATAGGGCCAGGAAATTGCTCAGAGGTCTCCTGTCGTTTCCTGTGCACATGGAGATACATGATGTGTTGGCTACTGTTTTGGATCAGAATCTCAGTTTTAGAAATAGCTTGAGTTGTGTCCTTGGAAAGTGGGCAGGCTGTGTGATGTATTTGTGAGGCAGCAATGGAACAGGGAGTTGCAGGGAGAATACTGAGAGAAGTCATTTAGATGCTCCCTGGAACCAAACCACTTTCTTGGCCTGCACAGTTAAGGGGAACTGAGCTGGGAGACTGGGCAGCTGATCTGGGCCTAGGGAGCCGGTGAGTCTCCTAAACTTGCTCTAAAGCGGAGTCAAGTCGGCCCTGTTGACAACACAGACCAATGCTGCGTGTTCACGCTAAATGAATGGTTTAAAATCCATGTATATTTCAGGGCATGAGCTAACCCTTACTTTTTCACTCAACAAAACTTATGGAGCAACAACGTCCTGGCAGACACTGGACATGTATGAGGAACAGAAGCCAAGCACTGATGTACTAACAGAGCTTGCATTCTAGTAGAGGGAAATGGCCAACAAATATAATAAATTAATCATATAATATAACATGAAAAAAAATAAAGTAGGGAAAGAAAGCGAACAGAGTTAAAGGAATGCATGTTTGCACATTGAAAAGGTGATAACTGAGCAAAAACTTGAAGGAAGCCAGAGTGAGTCATGTAGGTATCTAAGCAGCAGTGCAAAGAGTAGCAGGTGCACCAAGGGGGTGAGAAGCTGCTTGACGTTTTCAAGAAAGAACCAGAGGCCAGTGGGATCAGAGCGGAGTAAGCAAGGGAGAGTGTGGTAGGGTATGAGGTCAGGAGAATGGGAAGCCTTGCAGACCACTGGGTGAATTGTGGCTTTAATTCTAAAACAGACAAAAGATTGCTGGTGGGATTTGAGCAGGGGTGGGATAAGATCTGACCTGCATTTTAATAGAATCAGTATGACTAATTTATTGAGTAGGTTAACAGTAGCCAAAGGTTGAAGTATGGAGAAGTTAGAAGGCTATTAAGAGGTGATTTTCCATCTACTTCAAAGTAACAGTCCAAGTTCCTGAAAGAATGTTGGGCTTCAACTAAGGTAGGGGCAATGGATGTAGGAAGAAGGAGTTTGATTCTGGACAGACACTGATAACAAAGCCCATAGAATTTGCTAATCCATTTACTGGAGGTAATCAGATGGCCTGTCCAAGAGCAGGTTAGTGAGCTGTAAAAGAATGGTGATGAGGGGTGTTCCTTGCTATTTTAGAGTAGTAAAGGAAGGTGTAGTATTCTTGTTGGTACAACCTCCTTGCCTTTCTTCCTTTGTCCTTTTTGATAATTGAGGACCTTGTATGTGACAAGCACTGTGTGGGGACACAATAGTGAATGCAAACTGACAGCTTCTACCCTCCTGGAACAAACAGTCTAAACGAGAACCAGACATTAAGTGAAAAATCACACAGATAAATGAAAATGACCATCCTGGTATGGGTGGAGTATAAAAATTAGCCTGTCTTCCCTGGTCAGCAGGTCCTAAGGGAAGGACACAGAAGCTGGGATCTGAATACATGTATCAACCAGACAAAGGGAAGTGGAAAGAATGATGCCAGCCTATGGGAATGGCATGTATGGAGACTCTGCAGGGAGGGGATGTGTAGTATGGATGAGGAACTGAAAGACAACCAATATGAGTAAAAGGCAGAGAGCCTGGGGAACATAGGTAAGATGCAGCCGGAGGAATAATGGGGGCCAGACCACGCTGGGCTTGAAGGTCATGTTCAGACTTTGAACTCATCCTGAAATCAATGTGAAGTTACTAGAAGACCCTCAAGCAGGGGAATGATATGACTATCTGATGTGGCCCACTGAGAAGGTCACTACTGGCTGCTTCCTGGAGGATGGACTATGGGAGTGGAGTAGCAGTAACGTGGAAGACCACCTGTGAGACAAAAGCAGCAGCTCAGGTGAGATCGTGGTTGCCTGGAACAGAGAGTGGGTTGTAGAGATCACAAAAGGATAAATGCAGGGTTCTGAGAGGTATTTAGAAAGCATGACTTGATTTTGAATTGACATGAAGGTTGATATTTAATGTTCAAGAATAACTCCTAGTGATTTTTTTAAAAAATATACCTCTACAAGAGGAAGTAAGATTTTCTCATTTGTAGACCTCATCTGCTTGTATTAGACCAAGTCACATGACAAGATAGAAAATTTGTTGTTCTGTAAACCTTCAAAAATAAGATTACTATAGGATGGTCCAGTTAGTAGCCAGTCTTACCTAAGACTGGGGTGGGACAGATGGCCACCCGTCATCTTCTCCAGCCCACAGCCTGGTTGTGTAAAGAATCGGTACAATCTGACATTGAAAACACAATCTCTAAACAAGTATTTCCCAAGAAAAATATACCACAAGTCACAGATGTAATTCTACATTATTTCTAGTAACTATATTTAAAAATAAATAGGTGAAGTCAATTTGAAACATCTACTTTATTTAAGCCCCCTAAATTAAAAAAAAAATTTTGACATGTAATCAGCAGTATAATTATGAATGAGATATTTAACCTTTTAAAAAACTATATTTCTGAAATCCACTGTGCATTTTACATGTACAGAATGTCTCAATTCAGATTAGCTACATTCCCATGCATAAAAGCCACAAGAGGCCAGTAAGTACTGAACTGGACAAAATAGTTCTAAACCATCAAAGGAGCCATACAAATCCATGCATAAAGCACTGGAAATACAGGTTTTTCTAGAGTAATTTAAAAGATAAGGAATATCTAAAATAAAGTCTCTTAAATTTTAAAATTGGATATTTTGTCATCAATGAGTTATGTGAATTGAGGAAGTCAATTTACCCCTCCGTGTCTCAGCTTACAAAAAATTAAGTGTGATGGAGATGGATAATGGGTACTAGCTCTTTTGATCCTAATGATCATTGGCTTAAAGAGAAGGAAGTCTAAATAGTTTTTCCTTCTTTGTATTTTAATTATCATAGCTCCCCAAGAAATCTTTTTTCTCAACCTTCTAAACTCCTCTATGATAGTGGAAGCGTGAAAACCTGACTAGTTCAGTATTCGACTGACAAAATTCCAAGAATGTTTTTTATTCCAAGGCAAAAGTGTTGGATTTTCTAGGGAAATCAGAACGCTGACTGCATATTTAACGATCAGGAAACTACCCATTTTTTAGGTATAATATAGGACTGTGTCTATGTTTTTAAAAAATTAACTTAAAATACATATCCTAACATTTTATATATTAAATAATACCATGGAGATTTACGTTAAACTCATCCCTGATGAGAGGTAAGGATTGGGTGAGGTATAGATGAAATAAGACTGGTCATAATTGAAATTGTGTGAAACATGGGAATTCAGGCTATTATTCTGTCTACTTTTATATTTTGAACTTTTCCATAATAAAAATTTTTATAAGACAGATTTCCAGGCTTTCTTAGGTTCTACTACTGGCAGGATTTTCACATTTAGGTAGGAATTTCCCCTTAAATATGGTGTACACATCATGGTACAGATGAGAAAGCCTGCTTAAGCATCGACAATATGTATTCTTAACTAATACTGCTATGGAAGGAAGCACTGGGCTCAAAATTCCCATCATAGTTTAAATAGCTCTTTAGTGGTAACATGACTTTTCCTCTTGTCCTTTTCTTTGGTACAGGTTTAGGATCAGTATTAATAAGCAAAAGGCTGAGTCCTCTGTGAGTCAAGGAGAGCCCCAGACTCTGCCCCAGCCACAGAGGGGCCCCAGGGAGCCTGGAAATACCACACAGACAAAGCACAATGCAAACAAAGAGTGGCACAGATGCTCAGCCCACAGCATAAAGACCTTACTTCTTCCTTGTATCATGTTATGGAGTAAGGCAGGGGCAAAGGAACTCAGAGGGAATGTGGCCTCAAAGGTCAAGAGGCCCAACCTAGAAGGGGGATATGAGAGCATAGGTCGCCATCCTGAGCTGCCTGAGTATTGTCTAAAGTTTTGGTGTAATGCTCTAAGTTCAGTGAAAGGTCTCTGGTCCCCTCCTGCCTGACTTGCCCTCATGCTGGGTGATGAGGCAGTCGAATTCCATCTCCGGTTACTGCCCATGACATTACAAGGCGCTAAACAGTAAAATGAGAACACAAGACCATCTTGCAAGGTGAACACCTTCAGACACCTTGCCTCACCAGCTTGGCTCTTCTGTTTAGCACTTTGGGTGCTTGACCTCATACCAAGAATTACAGAGCAGTCACTCATGGAAATTTCACTTCCAGAGATCATTGTTAATATCTACAAAAACAGTATCTACGAAGAGAGAAGCAGGTTTCGGCCTGAGAATGTTTTACGTATGCATTTTCATCGACCAAGAGAGTACTGAGTTTAGGGTACCAGCATATGGCACAAATGTTAATTTTAAGGAAAACTTGGCACAATCAACATGCTAAACTGTGCTACTTCTTTCTACTCATGTGACATTTGGCTTCATTGATGGCAATATAGTGCCAGATTTTCTTAAATGTCAAGCATTTCAAGAAATGATTTCTCTGAATTTAAAATTACACACACACACACACACACACACACACACACACACACACACACACACACGAAATGCTGCTGAGATGTTTCTAAATAAAGTAACTTTAATTCCTGGGGGGAAAAGAGGCAACAGCTGACCAGGAGCATAGTGGACTTTGGTTGACTGACAAACATAAGCAGAGAGCTATTTTAACTTTAAATAATATAGCAGAATTCCATAATGCATTAACCAGATAATAATCTGCAAAGAATGTCTGCAAATTACGGGGGATGGAAGGAATCTAGACAGCTTTCTTCAGGAGTCCTCCTGTGTTCAGACAAAACTCATTCACCTTGCTACCTAAGGCACAGGAGCAGGTGAGATTAACCAGAGGAAGATTCCCCGCGTCTCAGCCAACTCCAGCATTCAGCAGTTCTCAGGATCATAGCAGGCTAATACTAAAATAGTTTGCACCGAAAGCCCTAGCTTTCTTCTAAGTTTATGTTGACAGCTTTGGTTTGTCAAATTCATCCCACATTCAGAGCTGACTCTTTCAACTCTATTGGCTCACTGTCATTCACATGTTCTTGGGGTTCTTTTCTAGATTATCATGCACAACACAGATAAAGTGCTCCTTTCAGGACTGCTGTCTCTGCTTATGAGTTGGAGACCAGATACCCAGTTATTTGCAAATCTCTGTAAGAGGGAGAAATCAAATGAATTGATAGCACAATTCAGGAAGAGGAGGAAATTGGGAATGAAACAAAGCCTTTCAGGAACAGTATAGAGTCAACGTCATCTAGCAGGAAGGAAATGTATAAACTGAAATTCTAGATACCTGGGCTCTAGAAGTTGAAAACTCTCGTATCTTCTCTGAGTTAGTCAAGTGGAAACATTAATAAAATCTAAACTGATAATGCCTGAAATCCTCTCCCATGTTTGAAGCATTCTCTTTATCTCATGAGGTTTTTGTGGGGTGAAATGCAATCATGGGTATGAAAGTTGTTTTTTTTTTAAGCTGAGCATTCTCTTACTTTAAGGTACCACAAAATCACAAATAATTCTCTTAAAAAACCTGGGATAGTTTTCATTCCTATTAAAATCTTGGCTGAAGTTTAGAAGCTTATTTAATTTCAGGCAGAAAACGAAAAGATCCATAGAAGGTAAAAAAAAAAAATTATTTTAATGAGTAATTTAAGTATAAATTAGATTGACTTTTCTGGAAATTTAGCAATAAATATTAAGACCTGAACATTCATATTCTTTGACTTGGCAGAGTCTAATCTTAGTTAATGATAAAGATTCAACCAAGATTTATGTATGAAGTTATCTGTAGCAATGTATTTTGTATATTGCTTAGAGATATGTAGTAAACCGTGCTATAAAAGAAAACATATTCATGCATAGTAAAATACTGGAAAGAAAACCAAAATATTAACATAGTGGCTCTTGGCGGTGGTGTGATTGGTTATTTTCATTTTCTTCTTTAAACATTTCAGTATTCAATTTCACAAAGGTAATGAATTTATATTATTTAAAGGTCGTTAAAAATAAATTGTGCAAAGTTGCTCACCTTCATATGCTTTTGGTGCTAACTCATTTTGTCTTTTAATCTGTTTCGATCAATATCTTATCTCAACCACTTTCATGACTTTTTCTTTTTGTTACTTCTGCTAACCCCGACATTGTGTGGGTTTTGTATTATGCCTGTCATTTGTCAGCAGCCTAGATAGCACCCAGCGAGCTGAGTCACCACCAGTTTTAGGGTGTCCACACATGGTGCTCATTCCTTCCTTGAATATCCCACACACTTTTTTTTCACATGAAGTTCACAAAACTTCATGTCAGTTGGCCCAGGATTCATTTTTTTCCACAACAAAATGTAACAAGGGACATTAAAATGTGACTTGCTTGTTTCTCCCAACACAGATCTAGTGCAGGAGCATTCTCACCACTCCCACTGAACTCCCAGTTAATCCCTACAAGCAGCTGTTTACTCTGAAAACCCAAATGTTTTAAAATCACAGGCAATTCCTCAATTAAATTTCCCCATATTTTGTTTATTATTTACATCTAGCCAAGTTAAATTATCTCTTACCAGGTAAAGTCATCAACAGAAAAGTGTTTTGCTATTTACTCACTCATTCAAATTAGTTCCATCTGAACTGAGCTTCACCATTTGTTTGGTTAGCAGAAATGAAGATGAAAACCTGAAGGAGCTCTCTCCCAAGTGTTATCACCAGCTATAATACCCTTTTTTATAAGAAGGCATGAGAAGGTTGGTGACCTGACAGAATCTCTCCATTACTGGTGATAGGAAGGGAGGGAGGACGGGAATGGGGGAAAAGAGAGAGAGTGACAGAGAGGGATGTTGAGAACCATCTGAAACCAAGTCATTCCCAATGGCTAAAAGTCAAAAAATTTCCAAGGAATGAAAAACAGGCTTTGGAAAAACATTTAAAAGAACTCTTTCTTCTGCTAACTCTTCCAAGAAAATATTCTTTACCAGAATCTTCTACATTCAGTTTGTAGCATTTAGACTCTCAGAACAGGCCCATGAGTATCTAATTGGCCTTTCTTCACCATCTCATCAATGTGTCACACAATTCTTATTCAACTGAGATCCAGCTGTTTCTGCACACTGTTATAATGATTTGGAAAACGTCCTTCACACTTCAGCTTTTAGTCTCTACTCATGAGATTTCATTTGTCTCAGGAAGATGTTTTTTCATGAATGGTTTTTTTTCTCCTATGTGATTTTTGTCTTAGATGAGGCTCTAACTTTCCATACTTCATTCTAGACATTGTTTCAAAACAAGAGTTTGTGAGGCTGCTTCCATTTCCTTCCTAAATATATGTATTTCTTTCTCCTTTTGTCTAATTCTTGGAGATGAAGTATGTTGCTTTCACCAGTTTTAAATCTTAAATTCAGTCCAGTGTTTGTCTCCAGTATTCTCTCTCCAGTCATCTAAACTCAGGCAGGTGTGGGTTTATACAGTGATTACACACATAATTTAAACACACCAGATACAATCCTGTATCTGTTTTGTGTAAACATTTCTATTACTGGTGACTTTGTGAAAATTGAATGTCTGGTTTTATTTGAAACTAGTCCAAAAGTTTTTAAAAACTGTGTCTTTAGAATTGTTCTGTGCATTGTCTTTTGATGATTTTTGTCCAATTTTCCACTTTCAGTTGTCACTTTTGTGGTTGCTTTACAGGAGATACTGAATATTATCCTTATGTCACATGTTGCAAATATTTTCAGTTCACCATTTCCTTTTTAATTTTATGTAATTTTTTATATATGAGATTTTTCTCCTATTATCATCAAGGTAATCAACTTCTGTAGTTTCAACCTTTTAGTCAAACATTTTGAAAGGTCACATGTTCAAAGGAAAGGCGCATGAAAGCTCTCTCACTAATAAATTGGTGCATCGTGCTTTGAGCAAAGCTGGTACAAGGTTCCTTACCACTCAGCTGAAATAACTGGGCGGGGGTTAGGTCTGAGAGAAAGGCTTTGACTTACCCTCATCCGGAGGAGGAGGAGATTTTGAAATGAGAGGAGTAGGAGTGGAGAAAAGTCTCCTGAGAGGAAGATGGTACGGGGAAGGATGGTGATGACAGTTACGTGTATGTTTATTAAGTCACTTGTGTAACTAGAAATTGGATGACTGTTCTGTAACCTTTTCCAAGTTTCTGAGCTTTAGGATGATTTCAAGGGATTTTTGGGTACCAATTCCTCTCTTAACTTGGGTAATCTAAATGATTCAGTGGCGGGGTCCCCTTGGTGCAGGGGAACCCTTTCAGTGGCCAGCAATGTGGCGAGGTGAAAGGACCTGCCTCACCACAAACAGGACCAGTTCCCTGACAGATGCCACCGCTGTACAGATGCAGAATGTTTTCACCCTTTGCAGGGATCTTTCACATACTCTACCTTATTTGATTATTATAGTAACAATGTGAAGTGAGTAGGGTACACCGAGGTTTCCTATTCCTCTTTTTACAAAGCAGAAATAAAACAGAATTTCAAATTTAACTTTCTCAACTCACTTAGTGATTGAATGAATGAATGAATGAATGAAGCAGGGTGAGGTGTGTGTAGTCCATTACCAAGGGACAGTGAGGTCTTAACAGAAGATACAAGCAAAAAAATTGGAGACACTGGAAATGAAGTGCCAGTTCAGTCTCTTACTTGCTGTCTGACCTCACACAAGTAACTTCCATTTTGACCTCTTATTTCTAAGCTATAAAATGAAACAATGGTAGCTTTCTTGCAGTATTGATATAGGAATTAAGTGATATCATGCGCCATTTTCTTATATTCTTTTATTTTGGTTTTGTGTGTTTTTGAGTGTCACCTTGAAACTTGCATGGAAAGAGTGATGTGTAATAGATTCTGAAGAAACAGGAGAGCATGAAGAGCTCTTGAATAGAGTTGGTGCTACAGAAACCTAATGCCTCTTCCATTGAGCCACATTGCAAACTCCCAAGAGCTAAAGTTGAAGACTTTCTTCGGAAGGGTTGTTGTGTGGTTTATAATCCCACTCATCCTAAACCCTTTCTCATCATAACATTTAGGATGTTTCTGGAATTGAAGGATATGCCTCATTTAAAAAACTCAATTATTTGCCCACTAGACCATTGTTTACAATAGCTCACATGTAAATCTTGAAAGGGGGTAATTGAAATAAGAGTCCAAGAACAGGCCTTAAGCGAGAGCTTAGTGTGATGGCTCAGGGCAGGACCTAGCAAACTACAGCCTCTAGGTCAGCTGAAGCTCATCACATGGTTTTATCAGTAAAGTTTTATTGGAACACAAACAGACTCACTTGTTTACATGACAGCTTTGGCTTTTTCATTACAGCAGCCTGGTTGAGATTATAGGTCTCAGAAAGCCAAATATTTTACTTTCTGACCCTTTATAATAAAGGGTTGTCAACACCCGGCTAAGAGTTGTTACTTTCAGGTTATGTGACATGACCATAGACAAATAATTTATAATCACTGTGCCTCAAATCCATGCAAAAGTCTGGCATATGGTGTCATTACTACCCATATCACTAATTCATAGTAAAGGTCTTTGGGTAAAACATTCACCCTGACCCAGAACAAAAACCTGTTTGTTCAACCGCAATTTCAAAGGTCTCTCTATATTTAGCCGAGGATAGTCACCCTCCTGCCACAATCATGTTTTCTTCAGATCAGCTCTGTCAATGCCATTTAGCTCAGCTTCTGGATATTAAAAGTAACTCTACCTTTTCTCCACCCTTAATGTATACATTTGGATCAGTGTCATCAAATACTTTCCAATAGTCTGTGTACCCTATCTGGGAGAGGGAGAACTGAAGGAGGCATTTTGTTGGAATTAAATGTCAAGACTACCAGCTGCTTCTTTCTAAAAATATGAGCTAGATATTCCAAAAGGTGTGAACCATCAAAGTATGAGGGAAGTTTTGCACTTAGTTGTTTATTGTTATAATTTATTTTTTTTAATTAAGAAAACCAACCTTGACACATGGCACTGAAATCATAAAGAAAACTGGGAAAACAGCAGTCCTACTTTGCCTCTTAAATATAGCAGAAAATGTAAAGAAGAAGTCTTATCCTAACATTCAATCAGCACATGGAGGTGATTTCCAAGAGAGAAGTGAAAGAAAGAAAAAAAGATACCACAGTTCAACCTTTCAGAACATCATAGTCATGCAGAAAGAAAACATTTTTCTACCCTCTTCCTCTTTGTCAAGCTTTGCAGGTTAGAAGAGTCAAGAAGAACCATTCATATGAGGAGCCAAATCTCCAGCCCAGCTTCTTTTCAGATGGCTGGGCCAGACCTGGGGTGGACTAGAGACCTAGAGGATAAGAAATGTGGAGAGAGTTCTCCAGTTTAAGATTCATTACACATAAATACTCCACAGGCGGAATCCCACCCTACCAGAGTATAGAATGATGTCCCCAAAATCCTTCCTCTTGTGGATTCTATGGATCCCCAAATGGCCACTGCCTTGGGCTGTATGGACTTCATCCACTCAGCATAGGGAAAAAGCTTTTCAGTCTATGGCCTATCACCAGCAGCCTCAGTGGGCAGTAATGGGTGGTGGACAACTTCCTCTATCACTCCATGCTACCTCATGCTTCCCTTTATTATATAGGCTCTATCTTTACATTCAAAAGAGCTTTAGGGAGAATCTTCCAAAAGCAATTCTAAACCATGTGTGGCCACATCTACAGAGCTCTTAAAATACACCAATGCCTGGGTCCCACCCCCAGAGATCTTGATGTAATTTAGGTCTGGGGAGGGGCCTAGCCACTGCTTATGTGTGAGGATGCACTGTATGTTTAAAACTTCTCAAGTGATTCTAAAGGGCTGACCTACACTGTGTTGGGCACTCTTCTAAATAAAAACATCAATGAATAGCATAAGCAAGTTACCTGATACTGTGGAGCTTATGAACTTATGTGGAGCTTAGTGGGTGAGCCAGAGAATAAAGAAATGAATGATCAAGATATCTTGTGACAAAACCACCACAAAATAAAGTTTGGGGTTACGAAAGAGAACTGATGTAGCCCAGCTTATAAGCAGCAACATTAAAGCCTGCATGCCTTGAAGGCCCTGGGAACTCAAGAGTGACCAACCACTAGACTCCACAGACTGATGTCTTATCTGCCTATTGCAATCCACAAGCATGGTCCATGCAGGGTGACAGAGAAGGAATCTCTTGCAAAGATGTTTAAGACACAATGCCTGTCCCCCAGGGAGTTTACCATCTAGTCGAGGAAATTAGTTAGAGAGCATAGTATCCCAGATTCTCTGAGTTGAAAGGGACCTAAAAGGTACAAAAGGTGAGGCACATCATATGTCTCCTGATCATTTAGAGGCTGTAGAACCTAGGCTCAGGTTCAGTGACACCAACTGTCCTCAATAGGGAGTTGACAGCTAGTCATGGACTGCAGCTTGTCCTGAGCTTACCACAAGCAAAGAAGCAAAGTATGACTCCAGAATAATGATGCCCTGGCTACTCAAAAGTTATGCGATCCAAAATGATGAATTCCTCCCATCCTCCAGGGTCCTGGGGGCATCTGTCACGAGGTCTATCCCATAAAAAATAACAATTACACTCCCCTTCATTTTTGTTGTATTAAACTTAAAAAAGTGAAAGGAATACCCTAAATAAGAAAGTCATTGCGATTCCAAAATTACTGACTGTAGTGATCAGTAAGGCAGAGTTACGCTGATATTTGGAGGTATTAAAATCATGTATTTAAAAAGAAGTCCCTATTTTTTCAGCCTTATTGAGGGATAATTGACAAATAAAACTATAAGATATTTAAAGTGTATAAGTTATAACTTTATTCAAGTATACACTTAAAAGGATTTCCCCTGTCTAGGTAACATATCAATCATCCCCACAGACAACCTCCCTTTTAATAAAAACATCTAAGTTCTACTCTCCACAAATTTCAGTTATACGATAGTGTTATCAATTACAGTCACCATGTTATATATCAGACACTCAAACCTTATTCCTTAGTCATTTTAGGATTGAAAGTTTATTCCCTTTAAACCACCTCTCCCAATTTTCCCCAGCCCCAGACTCTGACAACTGCTTTTCTACAAATTTGACTTTTTTTTAAAAAGATTTCACGTTTAAATGAAACTACGTGGTATCGTTCTTTTCTGTCTTATTGTACTAAAGCATAATGTCCTCTGAGTTCATCCATGTTGCTGCAAGTGAAAGGATGTTCTTCTTCTTTAAGGCTGAATAAAACTGCATTGTACAGATTGTGCACGGATATAACCACAATTCATTGAGCCCTTCATCTGTTCACAGACACTCTTTGTTACCTTTTTTGTGTTTTGGTACAATACTGCAATGAACATGGGAGTACAGGTGTCTCTTCAAGAAAATAGTTTTGTTTCCTTTGGATATATACCCAAAAGAGAAATTGCTGAATCAGGTGGCAGTTCGATTTTTTATTTCTTGAAGAGCCTCCATATTGTTTTCCAAAATGCCTATACCTCTGCTTTGTTAACACACACACACACATAAAGAGCATAGCGATTTGGATATAAAATAGCTTTTACATGACTTCTGGCTGTGTGTGTACGTGTTTGTGTGTTGGACAAGAGGAATAAAGTGAGAATATGAATGTGGTGATATTTAATTGAAGGAAAATTAATGTAGAAAATTGACACTTTACAATTACCTTCATTTCTGAATTTGGACACTCCCTTCCAGCACGGATGACCTTTCGATCTTCACAGCTGAAGTGTCTAAGGAAGGACACAAACCTAAGATGTTGGTTTTGTGATTATTTCCATTTCATAGAAGAATGACTATGTCCTCAGAGGTGTAGTCAGTGGTCATCTTTCCCCTTCTTCTGTCTCCTTTACTCCCCTCCAAGGAGACTTAGGGGCTGCTTCAGCCTACTGCCGTCTCCCAGTCTCAGCTCAGGAGCCTGAGATCAAGGTTGTAGCCTATTGTCAAATCTGAGTCTGAGACAGGGAGAAACTGGCACCAAAGATTCATAACCTTACATCCTCTTGGTGTTAAAATCCCAGACTTAAGAGGTTGGAGGTTTATTGTAAACCCAACAAATACTCTATCAGAAATATGTGAATACAACATAATAAAAAAGACCTCATGGTGTTAATGTTTTCTGCTGCAAATTTTCCACATGGCAAATTAATTCATACTGATTTTATCTGGCAACCAAATGATAATATTAATTTACCAGATGGAAATACAACCAAAATTCACATGTGCTCTTAAAGACGCAGACAAATCTGTTTTTAAAAGCCGATATGCAGTGCTCAGGAAGAGAATTTCAAGCAGGCAACAGTTTCACATTGAATATCTTCACCATAGTCAGTATAATGAAAAGCGTAAGAAGAGAAACAGTGTGAATCCCAGGCTAAAGGGAGTTCGTGTGTTGGTTGGGAAAACCAAACCTAACCATGAAATAATCAGAGTACAAAAAGGGAAAAATACCATATAGAGATGATATGACATGACTTGAAAGAAGAGAGAGATGACAACACAAGAGTTAAGGAGAAAAGGCTTCCAGAGATGAACTTAAGGTCATGGCATTAATCAATGGAAAGAATATAACTGAATGTCCCACCAATCTAAGCCAAGTCAGAGGGGCAGGAATTCATTTGCCTAATGTATAGAATAGAAGCAGTAGTCCGACTAGGGTGGAGAGGATTTTAGAGAGAAGGGAGAAATTGAATGAGAATTGAATGAGGACTTTCAAATTGAGGAGTTTACATTTGATTTGCTTTGTATATGAGGTAGCAATCATATTTAGCTAGAAACCACCAAACTCTGAATACACATTCCTAACCAAGTAAAGAATTCATTTTCTCACATAACAAGGCCAGCACCAAGCAGTGTAGGAGTTCCACACTGACACTTTCACTCTTCCTCTCTGCCATGCTTGGTGGAAGGCATTGTCATTAACTTTGCTCCACTATGACTCCAGCCTCATATCCACATCTCAGGCAGAAAAAAAAGACAGGAAAGAATAAAGTGGATGTTTTCTGCATTAGGAATGCAAAAGCTTCTCAGAAATTCCTGAAAGTCTTCTGCTTACAAGATGATTCCCTGCCGAAAGGATGTCTGGGAAGGCTAGTGTTTCTGCTAAGCATATTCTTAGCACAAGCAAAATCAGGGATCTGGTTTGCAAAGGAATAGATATTGGAACAATAAATAGTAATCTCTATCCACCCTGTATAGGATCATGGCATTTTTGAAGATGGGTTTGGCATTGGTCTTCAAGGAATTTAGGGCAGGGGAATGAAAGATCTGAAAGAGTGAATAGAAATTGTTGAAAGTAATCTAGTGGTAAAATGTTACCTTAGCATGGAAATGGAGAAAAACCAATTGTCATTTTCAAGGAACAATGAACAAGATTTTGTAACAACCACCCAACGATGAATGGTCAAATGGAAAAGTGTTGCAAATTGATCTTAGTCCTTTATTTTCTTTGATGTGGATGATAGAGAACTTATTAGAAAGGAGAAACTGATAAAGAAAAATCCCCAAATCAGACATGTTAAGGCAATAATATATCCTGGAGTTTACTATATTTTAACATAAAAAACAACTGAGTGTTTAAGAAAAGGGATGAGTTAGGTTCAAAGTCAGAGGCTCTAATATGAATGTGTTCCCTGCTGGGAATGTGAACATTTCTTTCTAGGGCCATTCTCTGAACACAACATATAGACCTTTAGAATGGCCTCTAGAACACAGCTGTGCTTGTAAAGAGTAAGATGAACCAGATCTGAAGACAAATTATATTCCTTCTGAGGACTGATCCTAAACAAATAGGCATTCTATCAGTGAGAAGAAGAGCAGAAAGGGAAGAGTACAAGGAAAGATTTTCTTTTAGTAGTTTTATCTACTAGTTGTGAAAGAAAATTATTGAGTGCAAAAGGAAAATTATCATTTGAAAATGCATCAGTTAAAAATGTTAGGAAATACCAGTGATTGTACAAGACAGTAAAGACATAAAAGAGGGGCAAGGCAGAAAAGTGTAAGCACTAGTCCAGACCTCAGGGGATCACAGTCTGGGGTGGGGGGTGAGGTGGGCAGAATGCCTCCACCTCCCAGGAAGAAGCTACATCTGGGAGTGGTGTAGACTACTGGAGTGGAGAGGTGGTAATTCCAGCTGGAGCCTGAGTTGTGTTTTGACAGCTTATAATTCTGCAATGGCATAAGTTGATTGGACTTTTAGATAGATGTTTTTAAGCCACTTAGGGCTCTGGGAGAAGACCTGACATTGTCCCAGATCTAAGGGTCTCATATTTAGCAGCCAGAATTCCTTCTCTGCATTGAGGAAGAAACTGAGGAAAACCTTGGGGATGGGTAGAATGAAGAAACATGTAGAGCATGATTCTGTCATTTCTGTGAATCTTCACATCAGGTTCTCCTTCACCTGATTTTTCAAGGTTGAGCATAGTTTATTTTTGACTGATACACATAGCTTTGTGAATGTAGTTATTCAAAGGTCAATCCCACTTGACCAGTCACTAAAGTCTTCCTCTGTCTACAGAACACACTAAGTAACAAGGCTAGGGGGTACTACTTGGGGAAGAGGGAAGGTTTTCTCCCTTCCCTCAGACCCACAGACAATCTTTCATCTTTTTCATGTCATTCTAGCAGAAGTTTTATGATTCAAAAAGGGGGGAGGGAGAATTATCTTGAAAGAAAATAGTTTCCTGCGTCAAAGCACTGTCATTCTGCTTTTGTTTTTTCCTATTCGGCAATTCCTTTTTGCTGGGATTCCTCCTAGAACCTTTTCCTCCACATCTGTTTGCTAGTTTCTCTCCCAGATGGTGAGTTCCTTGAAGCTAGCATTTGGTTTATTAGACACTGTCATCCTGGCCTCCAGCACAGGACAGGCACAAAGACAGCACCTGAAGCAGTTGGCTTAATTAATACCTTGGGAGTCTTCTCTCAGTCTGAATCTTTGCAGTCACTTATACTTATTTCCCTGATGATATAAGCCTGGGTAATAAAGCTGCACGCTCAAAATATCACAGGGTGAACTCTGCCAAAAGACTTTGGTTAGAAAAATTGAGGTGTCCAAAGAAAAGTTTCAAGAGAATTCTTCTGAGTTCAAAAGGAATGGTGGGAGGGTGCCAATTCTAACTTTATCTGAATATTTGCTGTGGAAAGCTATTATGAATTGTTAATATTCTGCAAGTATTTGAATAATTAAGTCCATCACAGTGTATACAAAGGTAAGTAAAAAAGGTATACAATTAAAAGTCTCCACCAAGGAACTACACAATTGCAGAGGCACCTTCTTAGAGGTGGGAATAGTTTTGAAGTTGTAACTTGGCTGCTAGACTCCTAAGCCTTCCTTTTCCAGGTATATAATCTTCCTCCCCAGAGGCAACTGATGTGGCCAGGTGTGTGTCCTTCCTTTCAGAGAGAGGCTATCTACCAATTCTGAGGCCCAGCAGACTGAATGGGCACCATTCCCAAAGATAAACAAAATGAAGTTTTCTAACATATACACGCATGTATGTATATTTGTGTAGCCAGGAGTGGGTAGATCAAATTTTCTTGATCTATACATATCAAACAAAAAATTGACAGATAGTCTAAGAATATTTCTTCCCCAAAAAGAAAAATTATATCATTCAAATGGACTTCATTCACAAGAGATATATTAATTCTGAGGGCTGGGAGACAGAACTGCTAAGTCATATCTCCAATTCATTTCCTTCCTTTAATGGGGCACAAGGACAGAGATAACCCTAACATGCTAGCAGCTGCTCCAGACCTCAAGGAATTATTCACTCCTGCTTTCCAGAAACCAGACCTAGGTATTAAGCACATTCCAAAATAAAGCCTGTGTCTATTTAACCAAGGCAAGTTAGTAGCTGAATATGTTCCTGTTGTTTTAGTAAGTGCTCTTTTAAAAGTATAAATAAAAATAATATATATGCACGCTCATTATGGGCAATTAAAACAATGAAAAGTAAACTTGGCTTAATGCTCTATCACGGTGGCATTTAGAAACGTAAACAAATAAATTATGGGAGTGTATTAACAGGTTTCATCACCAATATGTTCTGACCTAAGAAACTCAGTCCATGACAGATGACTTTTATAAAAAAATGAGAGAACTTGGGTTTATAAAGTAAATAGGGGCTGGAAAGCATCTGGAAGGATCCTGGAGCCTGGCTCTTGAATCTACTACCCAGGAAACGACAAGAAGACTACTCATTTCTTTAGAACACACTGTCTATCAGCCAGATGCTACAAAGTCTTTTTGATTTCTCCAATTGCAGGAATGCAGGACTGAATTTACTTGCCAAATACTTAAAATGAAAAACTCAGCAGTACATGTAACTCCATGTACATTAAGACAGTTATGCTGAATCATTAGAACACTGAATTCTAAGCCTTAAAATCTCCTTCTGTTATGACAACTTCAGAAAGAACCCAGTGATCCAATATAATCCCATTTTAAGAGGACCCTTATCACAGGCCCCTTTGTGTGAAGAGAGAGAGGTTAGGAGTCAGATCATGTATTTCCTATCCCGTCTTCCTGTTATCCAGTCACAGCTGTCAACCCTTTCTCTTAGCATTACTTCTTATTCTTAAACTTTTTCTCAACTCTCACCTCTTTGCTGAGAGAAGAGCTCCAGGATAGACCACAGAAGTACCACTCTCTCAAATTAAAAAGGAAGCTAGTGTCTCCAGTAGTAAAATGTAACATTTCCTGGTGAAACACAAGCAATCTTTAAGGACTGAAAAATGTGTTCTCTCATTTTCACTGAGAGAATATTCTTTCATGCATTTCAGGATGGACAGAAATCAGTGTTGCAGAGTAGAGATAAATAGACATGCCCCTGGCTTGCTGACTCACTGTGACTCTTCTAAGGGCATTTACTGGAATGACCTTCTAGTTCTATGAGAACCACAAAATACCAGTAATTTTATCTGGGGAATATTTATATTTTGGTGCAGTAGGTGAATTCCCAATTAAAGGGCATTATTAGAAGCATTCCCCTCCCCCTGCAAACTAAATGTGGTTTCATCATGGTTACACTGCATTTCTAATTGGTCATCATGGTTCAAAGAGAGTTTGTTTTTGTTTTTAAAATTCATTCATTCCCCATGTCCTTGTTATTAACTCCCACAGTTGAAACCTGTTAAAGAAGACATCCTAAGTCCCAGATTCCTCTAACACAGAGTAACCCAGTATTTCCCTCCTCAAGACTATTTATTCTGATTTACACCCTAAGTTTAGTGATTGAGTTACACAGAAGAAAGCAAAAACTTAGGACATTCCCTGAACATAGCAATAAACCTGAATGCTTTTTTAAGGCTTTTCCCTACTCGTCCCCAGATTAGTTCAAAGGAAGAACTGCTACTATGGTCTCAAACATTTCCTTTGAAGGAAAGAATACAGAGTGACTACCCATTCTTGGTTTATGTTTCACACTTTCAATTCAAGGGCCACTACTACTGCCACTGGATTTTTCGAACTAATTTTTAGAACCTTGCGATACTTTGAGGATGTCTCCTAGCATTAATGTAGCCAGAATTTGGAATTTATCCTGAATCTAAGGGTCAGTTCAGAAAATGGGTCCTTGGAAACGGAGGGCACAAGCAACAACACACACAGGTGTGTATATCAAGTTCTTCCTTCAATATCTAAGAATTTATGAGCATGGTTGATGAGGTGATTAGGATCAACATAGTCCCCCTAAATCAACAATAGTGTAAATCATCTAAGATAAAACCACATGTCTTAAAGTTCCATATGGACACTTTAAAAACAAGAACCATTCATTCCTGTCTCTTCCAACAGCAGTTTATTGAGCATCTAATCTGTATCAGGCAACATGTTGAGAATGGAAACCCAGCAGGAAATAAAAGAGACTCAGTCCCTGCCCTCACAGCCTAGCAAGAATTGCAAGAACTAGTTTGCCAGCATTGATTCAACTGTCCCAGTGTCTGAGACTTAGAGTCTAACAAACAGGCCCTCCTATCTCCTAGTGACCTCTGATATTAGACTGAGGGCAATGCTTTCCTTTCCATAAACCAGCTGAAATAGCTCACAAGCCTACTCAATATCCTTTCTGTCACCACTCACCGAAGTCATCTTTTATTAATGAAGGCTCAAAGCTATCTCTAGGATAGAAAAGAGAGCCATAGGAAAAGGATGGGAAAGTATTCCTAAACTAGAAGATCTGTCTTCACACTGAATGAAAAATACTTGTGCTGCCCTTACTTATTGGCCTCTTTGAGTGTGGTTCACATTCACTGCTGCAGTAAGACTAAATCAGAGTAAAGAGATAAAGTCTTGGTTTTGAGTTTACAAGGCAGCGGCCCAGATGCTTGTCAATGCTGACCAAGAGCTTCATCTTGGAAAACAGAGACGATGTTAGCCAACATCCACACACTGATGACCACTTCAGCCCTCCCCTCATCTCTCCTTTTCCTGATCACTGAAGGCACCACACTGTCTAGAGTTTGATGCACTTTCACGCATGGACTCTATTTTCAAGTCTCCAACAACTTTACAGGGATATCCCATCCCCATTTTGTGGATGGGAAAAATCAAGCCCCCAAATTAACTTGCTAAATTTAGCACAGCTGCTAACACAGCATTCAAACCCAGTTCCTCAGTCTTCAATCTGATGCTCTTTCCATTAGCCCAAAGTTGACTACTTTTATGATTTCAGTTCTTCCTTTTACATATTGTTTCCCTGATGGGGAACTATCTTACAATCTGCTGGCTTTCAGGGAGCAGCCACAGATTACTGACCAGGGGAGAACTGCATCACCTCACCCCTGCCCTGCATTGACCAAGCAGATTATTGCCACCCCCTGGGGCCTCTCTTGCCTCCTACATAGGAATCCCATATCTGCCACAGATGCATGTGGACCTATTTTTAGAAAGAGAGGAAAACATATGCGTGGCACATATTGAGGTTTTCTAGAAGGCTGTTAACATTTTTTTTTTTTGCAGAGGCTGTTCAGTTTTAAATTGGCTAATTTCAAGATAAATTACCTCCTGAGGAAGACATCCTTTCTCTGCTCCTCCTTTCAACATACCCCACCTCTGGTATGGATTTTTTTTTTTTTAATTTTTTTTTTAACCCTTAGGGCTTCTCCTTAACAGTCTGTGCTCAAAAGACAGGGATATTAATAACAAGCAACAACTACATCTGATTTATCTCTCAAGAATGAGGAGAAGCAGCAAATTCAGTTCTCCTTGACCTCGGTAGCAGCTGGCAGGCTTCCTTAAGATCTTTATGCAGAAAGGGACAGCTGGTTTAAAGGGCTGGAAGAATGTACACGGATGGATCCCAGCGCTTTTTAAACCTCCTGAGACATTGATTTTATTCCAGAGCAGGCAGACTACTATTTTAGGGGTACATACATGCGTAACTCAGAAACTGAATGGAAATCTTTATCATATGAAAATAAGGAGGAAATTAAAATATAATATGTAAATCTCTGCATTCAGGGGAACATAGTCCTGCTGTTTATGTTAAAAAATATATTCAGCTCTGTTCAACAATTTTTTTTTTTTTTTTTTTTGCTTTACTAGGTCATTGGTGATAAAAATACAAATGCAGACACTGAAAATCAATATACTTTTGAACTTAGTATCATACTAGAAAGGCCTCCCCTCACACACTAAATGAGTCAGTTGGGAGAACATCTCACAAGTGAAAACAAAGATATTAAACAAAGATTATAGCAACATATATAAACTGAAATACTTTCCGTTTCAAAAACCTTCCTTCTTGAAGTAGCAGCTTTCCAATATGAGATACAGCACATGGCATACACTTAACAGACATCATTAGCCATGTATTTTCAAATACCTTCTTACCAATAAAAATATGCAAAATCTCAGTAAGTTCTAGGCCATGTTCTGACGTGTCTCCCTTTTCTTTCTTGATTTTTTTTTTTTTTACTAATTTCCGATCAAACTCTCTTCTACTGTGAAGCCTATAGGAATCTTTTAACCAGATCAGAATAAAACAGAACCAGTCTGCATTTGAGTGGGTTCTGCTGTAGCACACCACAGTCACCTGTAGCCTGGAAAATTTCTCTCCAGTCAGAGCAAGCTTTTTGCAGAGGATCTTATCTCCAAAAGGGTAATAAAATCAGCTGTGGCCAAAATGAAACCCCTGAGAAAGGATCTGTCATTTTTCCTCTCTTTTTCAATAGGAAACATTACCCTTGTCTGAAAGCCAGTTATTTTTGTAGATAACAACAGACTATAGCAACAGATTCTCGGACCCATGAGAATTTGCTGAATTGTAAGCGAAGAGATACTTACTTCTGTGAACATAAAAAACCATGCAGGCCTCTGCCTTCTCCATCCTCCAGCCACTTCCTTCAATAATGCAGCACAAGTACTCCTCTGGTTCCCAAACCCCCGCTCACCCCCGTCTCATAGACTTAGCAGACACTTCATTCTCCTAATACTTGTCTCCTTTCTTACACGTGCCTGATCTCTAAAGCAGTAGTGGTAAAGGACCTAGCATTTTAGTATGAATTTTCAAGAGAAGCAAAAGGATGGGACACAGGACTACACCTACCTGTTTCTGGACATGTGAGCTCTTGCTTATAATTACTAAGCTCCAAGCCCATCAAAGAAGACACAAGTGGGCTACCTCCCACTCACAAACACAAAGCAAATATTAGTAGTTCTTTTTTTTAGCTGACAGAGCTTTAAATATAACCTAAATAGTCATATAGTAAGGGCACATATTTCCCCCTTCGATTGCATGATCTGTGTATGGAATTGGCACTCTAATATAAAAAGGCCCATTTTTTGGTTAAATTGTGTACTGCTATTCTGAAACCTCCATAAAGGCATACATACATTTGGAAATATCCAGGTACTTGTAAAAACTCCATTTACCTCACCAAGAACTACAGAAATCAATGGAAGCTTGCTCCAAGGGTCCCTCAACTTGCACTGATCAGTATGTGATTATTTCACTTACTCAGGACTAGAGGCCTGAGTTAGTCCAGGACCCCACCCCAGCCTTGTCTCCAGTGGCCCAAGGCCAGTCCTTACATGTCGCCAGGCCAACTGGTTCTATGGAAACCTCTGATGAGCAAAGGCAATGTGTGAAGACCAATCCCATCCTAGCTCAGAGGATTTGAGGGGAAAGAGCCCTTACTGGAAATGCAGAGCCAGCCACTTGATTCTTACCACCCATTTCCATGTGATGAGGATAAAAAATGGCAGGCAGACATGCAAAAGGGAGCATGACCCTGGTTTATACTCCAGCCCACAAGCTCTTCCAGTATGCAGGAACTGGTTCAGCAGAGAAATTTCAAGTGTTGCAGGAGTCACTGAAAGCCATGTTTTACTTTGACACCTGCAGGAAGGGGTAGATGCAAATTCAGTTTCAGAGACTTAGAATCCTAGAACTTTTGAGATGGTAGATTAGAAATCTTAAATCACCAAGATGTCTTTGTAACATTGGGTTTTATATTTTTCTTAATCACAATGATCTCATCCAATTGATATAGGCCCTGGCAGCACACTTTGCTTGGAATGGATACTCAGAAAATCTGAAATCCGAATTAGGCATTTATGTACCTTCTCCCGTGTGGTCTTGGGTATCTTCATCCTCCAGCAGCAGACACCAAGACAGGGTGAGGCAGTAGGAATCTGCTTTTAGAGAAGCACTGTCCTGAAATACATCGTTTAAATCTCCATTAGCAGGTGCAATTTCATCTCACGCAGAATGTGTCCCAGTTCTGACTCCGGTACTGAGTGGCTGTGGGACTGGAGCATGTCCCCTCATCTCTCTGGGCCTTGGGACCCTCTTCTGAAATGGGGGCAATAATCTGAGGAGTCAGGTTTCTTCCCAAAGCAGCCCAATGCCCTCCTTTTCCCTGGTTCAGTAACTCAGGATTTACACTGGAGTCCAGTTTGATTCTGCCCTAGGGTCCCACTCCAGGAGCCCAGTGAGCTCTACATTAGAAAGAGGACTGGTAAGGAAAAAACCAGTGACATTTTGAACAGCCCTGGGATAAATGCGGCTCAGTATTAAACACGCATTACTCTTCATCAATTAGTACTGCCATCTAGCCAAACCGTTAGAAGGGATTTAAAACAAAACCAAACAAACAAACGAAAAGCTTCTCTTTCTCTTTAAAGGAAAATTGTCAAGGATGCAGAAGGAAATGAAGATGATCAAAGACGAGGGTGTGCATTTCAGTTTGGGCGTGAAGAAACCCCCTTCGTTCCCCCACTGTCTCCAGTCAGTGGTTTCTCGAGGGAAAACTCCTCCGAGACACCCCTTCCCGGAAGCTCTCCGGGGGCCTTTTTCCCAGTTTCGGTATGAACCGCCTCCAGGGGACCTAGATGGGTTCCCCGGCATCTTTGAAGGCGGAGGGTCCCGGAAACGGAAGAGCATGCCCACCAAGATGCCCTATCAGCACCCCGCGGAAGACGCCGCCCTGGCCCTCCACGCCGAGAGCAAAGCCCACGGCCCTCCCACCCTGCCTCTCCTGTTCCCGCAGCCCCCGCGCCCCAAGTATGACTCGCAGATGATCGACCTGTGCAATGTGAGCTTCCAGTTCTACCGCACCCTGGAACACTTGGGGGGCAAAGCCGTCAAGCAGGAGCCCCTGAAGCCCAGCGCCCTGTGGACCCAGCCCACGCCCCCTCCACTCCTGCCCGCGCCCTACCCCTACTACCCCAAGGTCCCCCCGGGCCTCATGTTCCCCTTCTTCGTGCCCTCGTCCTCGCCGCTGCCCTTCGGCCGGCACTCCTTGCTGCCCGAGCCGGGCCCCGAGCCCGCCCCCGAGCCCCGGCTGCCCCCACGCGCTGCGCAGCCGCGGGAGAGCCGGGAGGCCCAGCCCAAGGTGGAGCGCGTAGACGTGAACGTGCAGATCGACGACAGCTACTGCGTGGACGTGGGCGGCGCGCAGAAGCGCTGGCAGTGCCCCACCTGCGAGAAGTCCTACACGTCCAAGTACAACCTGGTGACCCACATCCTGGGCCACAGCGGCATCAAGCCGCACGCCTGCAGCCGCTGCGGGAAGCTCTTCAAGCAGCTCAGCCACCTGCACACGCACATGCTGACCCACCAGGGCACGCGGCCCCACAAGTGCCAAGTGTGCCACAAGGCCTTCACGCAGACCAGCCACCTGAAGCGCCACATGATGCAGCACAGCGAGGTGAAGCCGCACAACTGCCGCGTGTGCGGCCGCGGCTTCGCCTACCCCAGCGAGCTCAAGGCCCACGAGGCCAAGCACGCCGGCGGGCGCGAGAACATCTGCGTGGAGTGCGGCCTCGACTTCCCCACGCTGGCGCAGCTGAAGCGGCACCTCACCACCCACCGGGGCCCCATCCAGTACAGCTGCTCCGACTGCGACAAGACCTTCCAGTACCCGAGCCAGCTGCAGAACCACGTGATGAAGCACAAGGACATCCGGCCCTACATCTGCTCCGAGTGCGGCATGGAGTTCGTGCAGCCCCACCACCTCAAGCAGCACTCCCTCACCCACAAGGTACTGGGATACGGGGGCGCCCCGGCCCGGGGGAGAACGAGCACAGCCTGGGGGCTGGGGGGTCCTGGAGACCACTGCTGCACCCCCACGGGCACGGTCTTCCTCACCTTGCAATGTTGGAGGATGAGGAGACCAGCAACCAAGTCCTTTCTCGGCCAGCCTGCTAGAGCCTGACGATGGGTCAGAAATAGTGTTGCAAAGAAGAGCCAGGAAAGATGAAGGAAACAGCCGTTTATTAAACTGCTGTGTCTTAGCCCTGTAGAAGCTCTGAGATGCAGTTTCTGGACACTTCACCCAAGGCATTAGCATGATCTACCCAAGATTGCCCTGTGCTGGGAAAAGACTAATCAGAGAATTCTTGCAGAGAATGCTCTTGGTTTTCACTGCCGAAGTGGGGTCTGCCTTTGGGGTTGTTTTCTCACTCACCGGTAGACTGGATTCCTACTCAGGTGACCCTGGGGCCACAGAAGCTGGCTGTATCCAGCAGGGCTTCCTTGGGTGAAATCCTTGCCTGGTTGGGTGCAGTGCCCTGTGGTTTGTATAATAGGAGGCAATAGAAAGCATCTTTCTTCCTTGATTTGGTTTTATCTTCCCTGGACTTAGTACTTCAAGGAGAAATAAAGGCCCACAGGTCTTAGTTCAGCCTATTTTGCACCCAAAGCTCTGGAGCCATTCAGATTGAATTAAAAAAAAAAAGCCCTGGTGGCATCTCTGAAATCTGACCCCAGCTAAGCTGACTTGGGTCTGCTTTGAACTTCTGAAAGGGCAGTTTTGCCCCCCAGTGACCTCTGCTCTCATATCCTTGACCTCAGATGATTTTCTTGGTAGGAGAGACTTCTAACAAACCCGAGTTTCTAAAACATTCTTTAATTCTGAAAGGTCAGTAAAGGACTTTGCCAGGCCAAGATAACATTTCTGCTCTGCCATAATA
Organism: Solenodon paradoxus; assembly: GCA_004363575.1. NCBI lineage: Eukaryota > Metazoa > Chordata > Mammalia > Eulipotyphla > Solenodontidae > Solenodon > Solenodon paradoxus. The sequence goes on along the minus strand of RJWH01005317.1, from coordinate 34,149 downwards.
GGTTTCATTTGTTCGGTTAGAACAAAACTCGGGGATACTTTCTGGCTCTGTGTGGCTCCCTTGCAACTCCACGCGAACAGCTCCTGCCCACAACCAGCACCTGGTCAGAGAGGAGGCTCTGCCAGCACAGGGACCATCAAGAAAGAGCCTAGACTGAACTTTAGCCACAAAGGAGACCATTTGCTGATTTCAGGGACTCCCCCATAATGGAAAGGAAATCAAAGGTTCATTTTAAGACATATAAGAATCTGTAAGACATTGAAAATGAAATGAAGATGAAGAAACAGCGTGATGTCTGAGATAAGTGAACTAGAAAACAAAGCATTTTAATGAAAGGTGTTAGCAAACAGTGAGAGAGATAGTATTTATTGACCTTGCTATGTGCTAGTGCTTGGCTTCTCATTTAATCCTTTTCAACTGCTCGAAGAGCCACTTACAACTATCAGTCATTACTTTAAATTTGCAGATAAGATCCCAAGGCATAGGGAGGACACCCAGCACTTGAGCTTGAGCTCTACTCTCCAGAGTCCTTTTTTCCATCCCCTTCTCTCCCTTCACACATTCCCTCTTTGTGATTTCTCTGATCCTATTAGAGAGACAGCAACTTCCTTTGTTCACCAGAGTTGTGTCCAGAACTCTCTTCACTTGAATTCTAGACCACCCCTCTGAATTTTACCTTGGACGTAGTAGAATTCTCTCTAGGATTTCCAAAACCACTAGGTCCCAGGACAACTGGATCATAGCCAAGTAGAGAGACAATCTTAAGAAGAAAGATGCTGAAGAAAAAGTTAAAACCCATCAAGAGAATAGTTTTCATCTATTTCATAATTTTAAACCCACTGTTTGAATATGCAATACATTTGAAAAATTTATCTTCATTCTGTACTTATCTGCAATCATCTAGACCAGATTATTCCAGTTGGAAAAAGTCCCAGATTCTCATGATCCATCACATCGTCTGGAGATGAGGGAACTTCCACCAAGAAAGGCCTTGAGACTTGTCTAGGATTATTATGTAGCCAGTAACGACTGGGCAGAGTTCTGAACTCACCCTGTCATGCCATAGCCCCACCAAAGCTGTCTGTGTCTCAAATGAAAGAAATGAGAATATAGGCAGAGAGTTAGAACTGACCTTGGAAGACCTCCCTCCTTAGTTCACTGTGAATACTAGGCAATACGGGTTTAATAACAGTTGTTAGCTCATCAATTTGTTCTAATCTTGTAATAACCTTAGTTTTAATACCGTGGTTCTCTAAGTTTTCCTTCCAAAAAGTCATCTCAGTTCCAGATCTCTTGCAAAGACCTTTCCAGGGAAGCACTAGTTGGCTAATGTGCTACTAATGCTTTAAGAACCTGGAAGTACTTTCAGTTTGGAACATTGATGCTTAAATATTCAAACAATTCTCCATGAACAGCAAGGAAACTAGAAAAGTCTCCTTCTGCCCTGTTTTACAATCCGGAAAGCTATCCTCTGCCAAATTTCTCTATAAGACCGTGGTCAGCTTAGAGGAGACTCCATAACCAAATACACAGAAGTCACCATGGGCTGTGGGAACCCAGGAGGCTACGCCAAGAGGTGATTATCAAGTTGCAATGTATAGAAGTATGGGTATTAGTTGCTCTGGGATTTCAAGTCCATTCATGAGAACTCAAGAGAACACTGATTTCAACTGGGAAATGATAATAGCAGTTTAGGAGCTTTTATTTTTCGATATCATGAAAGTTGGTTTATAGACTCATTAGCATATTATTCTATAGTCCTCTTACAAAAAATCCTGTTAATCTATGAGAACTATTATGTAGAATTAACCTCAGCAGAAATAGAAACAATAAAAGCAATAGCTTTCTTTCCTTCCAATGATCCTGGCTAGTTAATGGTTTTCAGAAATTTAAAAAAAAAAAAAAAGATTATGTGATCAACAGTTTCCAAGAAAATAGCAATTTAACAAGGCTAAAGCCATGCCATTTGGATTTCAGTGTTGATCACCAAGTTCTTTGTGGATTGATGTGGCAAAAAGAAAAACAAAGACCACATAACCATGATGAAAGCGTGTGACCTGCTAACCACTAGTTTTCAATCGTGCCTTCCTCCAGGGTGTGAAGGAGCACAAGTGCGGAATTTGTGGGCGGGAGTTCACCCTGCTGGCGAACATGAAGAGACACGTGCTGATCCACACCAATATCCGCGCCTACCAGTGCCACCTCTGCTACAAGAGTTTCGTGCAGAAACAGACCCTCAAGGCGCACATGATTGTGCACTCTGATGTGAAGCCTTTCAAATGCAAGGTGGGCAGTGGGCCCCGGGAGGAGCGAGCACAGAGAGAGAGCAGCGGAGGGACTGAGGGTTGTGCACATGCCCGGCAGGGAAGTGCCTCTGGAAACTTTCCACTGTACTTTGTCAGTAGAGCCAACTCCAGCCCCATGTGATGTTCTGTCCCTCTTTCCACCACACCTCTCTCACGCCTCCATCTGCTGGGCTGAAGAGCCTGCCTGTTTGTCTCGCCGTGGAATCAGTGCCCAGTGGTGGAGGCAGGCAGCCTGGGAAGGTCTGGAGGCCAAAGGCCCATCAGGAAAAGGAGGTTGCTAAGGATGAAGGTGACATGGAGAGCAGAGAGAGGAGAGTGCAGGAGTAGCCCTTCTCCCCTTACAACCCAAAGAGTGGGACACAGAAAGGAGTCAGAGAAGCTTCCAAACTTCCTCAAATCACTTCCCACTCTCCCAACTCCTACCCTCCTGACACTTGAGACTTAGTGGTGTCATCTGAGGGCAGATCTCCCAGAGAGGATGCACAAGGCTAGCCCCTCGGAAGTGACCTCAGAAATAATTCTTGGAATAAGTGAGCACAGGCATCCAAAGTGTTTCTCACTTATTTTTAAATACAGGGAAGCATAGGAATTGAGCATCGTCATTGAAATCTCTGGGCCACATTAACTTGGTTGAGTTGTATTACTTCAGATGAGATAACATGGGTGCTGAAGACTGCAAAGCTCAAGGCACTGGCTGGAGGTACTCAGAAAAGTTTGGGCTTTCCAAGACTGCGCCCCCAGTTGTTCCCCTTCTCCAATTCTAAGATGAGAAGAAATCTTGGATACTTTAACTCTAGGAATGTATCATCCAATGGCATCCCAGTCATGCAGAGAAGGCGGAGGGAGAAGAGGGAAATCACCTCAGAAAATGCTCAGAGATCATTAGGACCCTTCTGTTTGGAAAGGAAGCTTTTCTTCTGTGACTGTGTGTCTTAGGGGGTCCAAATGATATTCTCTATTGATTCCCATTTCTAAAACGGGGTTCCCTACTGCTGGAGGCTGTTTCTGCTTTCATCTCTCTGCAGCCCGCCCACTCACTTGAAGGAACCCCTGTGAAGCTGACTTCTTTCCTGTGTTGGCCACTCCAGGATGGGGTGAGAGGGGTCAGGAACCAGAGCTTCCCTAGATCTGTGTGGGCATCTCCGGAGGTGGGGGTGGGAGGTTTCTCCCTCCAACCCTTTTCCTGCCCTCCACTTGTGTTTCCCCTCCTTCCTTTCAAGTTCTCAATGGTTTAAAAGTCAGTTTTATGTCCACCTGGAGTCATGCAAGCTGATGGGGCAGGAAGCTGCAGGCAAGACCTGCTGCATCACTCACAGGGCCCAATGCAAAGTGAAAATGACCAAACATGATGGAGAATTTCAAAATGGCAAGCTTAGAGCATGAAGCCAAACTCAGGACCCTTCTAAGATTGAGGCCCTGTGTGACTATACTGGTTACATACCTGCAGAGCCAGTCCTGCCTGTGTGAGCCAGTGGACCCCACAGACCACCTCTTCAATTTCTCTTTAAATGCCTCTTTGCTTCCCTTCCCACTTCATAAGCCCCCTGAGCCCTGCACACTTCCCAGAGTTGTGTGTGCCAGCCAGAGGTTTGCATCTCCTCCAGCAGAGATGCCACTCTTCATTCCTTGGCCCAGGAATTAGACTGGTCATCTGCAAAGGTCCCTTCTGCCTGGTGGGTAGGTCCTCTCAGCGGATCACGCTTTATTCGGGAGACTTTATAGGAAGGTGTGTCTATCATTAGAACAAAAAGAATAGAATGTGAAAGGGTACTTCTGTCAAACATAGGCAGCCCTTCTCCATTCTTAGTCATCTCTGAAATAAAAATAGGTGTCTGTCACCTTGATTAAGAGGTCTCTTGGTATGTGTCAGAGGCATGTTGCCTGATTCTTCCTCAACTTGGTCCCATGTCCCTGCAAAATGCTGCCCTGTTTGGTGGCATGTCATCACCCTTATTCATCTCAAAAGAATTTTAGAGCATGTCTGAGCTTACAGATTATGTCATGAGTTTACAGATTATGTAGTAATAAGGCTCCATGTTTGTGAACTAGCCCCAGATCCCCCCATGGGGTGGGCCATCTAGAGATGATATCCTGTGGACCTTGCTTCTCATCATGATGTACTGAATTCTTGAAATCTGGACCTGGGTAGAGTTTGTTGGGGTTTTGAGAGTTGGGTGGGGCATGGAGTGCCTTTTACTCATCTCTGTGAAGTTCATGGCCATTAGAGATGAGTGCTGACTAACTGCTCCCTAGTGATGTCAGAGAAGAGACCCAGTCATCTGAACTCCAGCTTTATCATAGTAACAGAGAGGAGTTATCCTTTCACATGACTTATATGACTAGAAACAAAAAGCAGGTCTTGCTTTTACCATACTCTAGAATTAGCTGTCTCCTTTACCCCCGAACTTGCAAAACACAGAGATAGTTTTAGTAATATATTCTAATTTCTTGGGATTAGGACTATTAACAATTCTTCCTGACATACATCCTTCCCCATTGCAACATAAATTGGTTCTCTTGGGCCACCATACTCAGTGGAAACAGCTGTCCACAGCAGGCAGAAACATTCGTTCACTGTGGGCTTACGTATGAACAATAGGATGGAAAATTAGAGGAGAGGAAAGGTTTCCATTCTGTTTCTTGTTTTTTCTCTTCTTATAAAAAAATAAGACTGCCCTTCTGGACAATTTTGCTCTTGGCTCTACTTCTGAACTCCCTTGCTTCTTGGAGCCAGCTGGAATTTCTCCAGAGACCTGTGCTTGTAGACTTAAGCCATGGTTCAGAAATATGCTTCCCAGATTCTGCGTAAGCATGCAGGGGTTGATTTGGATGCTATCCTTGTAGAGGCTACACTCCCTAATAGCAGAGAACCAGCTGCTGTCTTTGGGAAACCTGTCCAGGAAAGGCAGCCATCCAGAATTTCCGGGACAGATTCTCCTTTGAGATGGGTGAAGCCCAGAGCTGCCTAAGTTATGAATCACCAGGTCATCTGCAGCCTGGTCTGAAGCAGAGACCTAAAGGCCGAGGACAGAGCTGTCAGAAGAGGATGAGGTCTCCCTGAAAAGGATCCCCACCACCTCTGCTAAATGGACTCTGTTCCCTCTCTAGCTCTTGGATGCTCTGTCCTGTTGGGGAGAAACCAGCCAGGAGCCTTGAGGGACCCAGTGCTTCAGATCAGGGTCCTCAGGCTGGCATGGACAGGGTTAAGGCAGTGACCAGATAGCAGCCTTTTGGCAGCAAAGCCCTCCTCAGCAGAAGGAAGGATATAGCTGTATGAACTGCCTGCTCAACAATGCCTCCTATGTCCCCAGGGGCCGCCTGCAAATAGATTTCATCTTGCTTTCTCTTGTACTTTTCAAAGCTTCCTGTTTTCTCACGGTCCTTTTGGACAGTTTACAGTCTCTCTCTCTCCCTCCCTCCCTCTCTCTCCCTTTGAGGAAAGGAACACCCTTCTTATTAAAAGAGAGAGAGAGAAGAATGTAAGGGAAGGGCACTTTTTCACCGAGGCCATTCTCCTCAGCTGCAGGCTGCAGCTCTTTGACCTTTTCTCTCAGAAAAGGAAAACACAGATTTCCTGGTGCATCTCAGCCCTCAGGCTCAGATCAGACTTATTGGCGTGAAGTAGCGTGCTTCTTCTTGGCTTTGTGGGGCTCTGGGCATGGACCCAGCGGCTGCCCACTGCCATCATCCTGTCTCTGCACACAGCCGACTTCTTGGTGGTGCTAGCTATCGACATTGTCGCTGGGGCTCATGAGAAATTGCTTGAGGTGCCTCCAGGCTCTGGACTAGGCAGGGAAGGGGCAGCAGGAGGCCAGAATTTGGAGCTCCTTTGAAGACAAGGAAGGAGAAGGCTTGGAGCCAACAGGGAAGTTTTGAATTGTTTAAAGGGTGACTGAGGTTGAAGAAGCTAGATAATGGGCTCTCCCAAAGCCTGGTGTTGAGGGTGATCTTCTCATGCCTTCTCTGCTTCCTGGTGCTGCACCAGGCACCAGCACTCTCATTGCTAGGAGACCTCAAGTAACCTGGCAAAGATTTACTCCAAGGAGTCCTTACTTGGTCCTTCCTTTAATATTCCAAGTAGTTTTTTTTCCCCCAAGTTGGTAAACTCCTCTTCAAAGATCTTCCTATTTCTGAAATGTAATAGAGTCTGCTATGTACATGATACTGATAGCAATAAAGCTAATATTTATTGACTTTTGCTATTTGCCAAGGCCTTTGCGTGAATGATCTCATTCAATCCTTACAACAACCTTCATAAGAAACTATGATGATCACCGGCATTTTGCAGAAGAGAAAACAGAGCAAATTCTCTTCCCCTCCGGGCTGTCACCTCTCTGCTCTGCCATCTCAAAACCTAATGATTCGTGCAGCCCACTTTTAAAGGACAGTTCAAAATGTTTGTTCCAGTTTCCTATTGAAGGTTGAGATCCACCTCCCTCTTAAAAAGTATGTATGAAAGTAGTTATAGATGGAAAGAAAAGTTGAGATTTAATGTCAGAGGTGCATTAATACAGCTCACTAGAGCAACTAAGGTCAAGAGGAAGAGGATGGTGGAGACATCACCTGCAAGATGAAATCTGGGTTCTATCCACTCCAACAGCTTTCTCTAGCAACACCCATCCCTATTTCATTCTCCACAGACCTTGGCGGGAGATGATTCAGCAGGTCTTGACTTGGGCTAGCTCTTGGCTTCACATATGATTAAAGGGGTCTTTTAGATGGTTGCTTTTCTTAGAAGACTGGGATTATCATGCTCTCTCCCCACGCTTCTACCTTCCAGTCACTCTCCACTCCTCTACTATATTGATTTTGTTTAAAACTCCCATTTCAAAACTCAGCCAAGGGCCCCCTATTCACTTGACCCATTTTCTTTCTCGGGCTCTTTTTTGCAATAGTGACCAAAAGGCCTCACTCTGAGTCTCACAGAAATAAAATACCTCCATAACCTATCTATTGTTATGTGATACAGTCCTCTGAGAAAGATGAAGAGGCCCAGTGTTTGGGTTAGGAACAAGGGGCTTTGTGGAAGGAGCAGAAACTGAGAGGAAGAACATAATGATACCTTTCACTGAGGTGTGAATGGTCCAAGGACCTTGAGTCCTGAGTGAATTGTCTCTCTCCTTCTGCCACTGAAGGTTTTGGTTTGCACACTAGTTAGTGTGTATAGGTTTGGTCGGGGAAAGGGAATTTTGCGTGGGGTAGTGGTATTTTCCTGACTTGTTTGTTTTGTTGTCTCAATCAAATACTTTAATATTCATTAAGGGCATATAGCCTTGTACTTAAGCATGAGACTGACCACAAAGAAAATGATGGTTGACCTGACATGTCTAAAGACTATCTGGGACCCCTTTTAGTGTCCTAGACAGCTTTCAGAGTTAATACGCCTCCATTCAGCCCTGAGAAAGCTCTCCACCGACTGCTCCAGGACTCTACCATAAGCCATGAGGTCTAACTGTGGTATATAAAAACTAAATTTTAATAGCAGCACAAAAATTAGTCTCCTTTACCAATCACACATCAAATTATAGAACTGACTTGACATGTTACACAGTGGACCTTCCCTGAAACCATAGACCTTGACTTCAGGGGACAATATCATTTATCCTAGAAAGTTCAATAGTGAATGAATTGAGCCAGAAAAATATTAGAGTAGAAAAGTGCAAATGAGCTATAATAAAGGACCATATAAGATTGATTTCTTAATAAATTGTCTCTGTTGATAATAAAACCATGCAAGTAGCCATTCCACATGTAGGACTTCTTTTGAGGAATCTGAAATTAAAACAGCTCTCTCAGGCTTTCCCCCTTCAGATCACTGAATGTAATGTGCAGATGATCTTAATACTACTAAACACGGGATACCAATATGCTGAATTTGTTCTTGCTAGTAAAGAAGTAAAAAGAGAAAAAGTACTTAAAATCCCCAAATAGGAATCATTTAAAAATACAGAACCAACAGTTCATTATTCAGACATAAATTATCTGTGATAAATTCACAGTCCTAAGCTGGCTTCCTCTTACCACCCAACATTCCTTTGGACTCCTCTCCAAAGGTCACCGATTCTTAATGTACCCATTTTGCTAAGACCAGCCCAACTCTTAGAGCCGCCTGAAGAAAACATTACCTATATTAGCACACTGGTGTATACTAGCTTTGTGCCTTGGCCATGTGCCTTAATCCATTTGAACATCTGTAAAATGCGGGTGATAAGAGCGCCTACCTCATGGGATTGATGTGAGAATTGAATGAGATTCATGGCAGACTTAGGACAGTACCTTTCATACTGTAAAGGCTCCATAAATATTAAACAAGTAAATATATCATTATTATTAGAGTGAAGCATACTTTGAGCAATCGCCTTTCAGATAAGTTTTTCTCCTTTTCCAGAAGTTGCATTCAAAAGAGGTTAATCACTTTTCACATTTTACTTGGGATTTAACAGTCTCTGTACAACAGGAAGGCGGTGCTCTTGGATCCTTCCCTCACTGCCGGCTCCACACCTGAGGCCACAGTCCCCCCACTCCATCCCCACCCCTGACTTTTGTGGAGACATTTTCCTCAGAAGCAGCTTAAAATGCCATTATCCTAACAAGCGGGAAGCAGTGTGGTTGGCAAAGACATTCATCCTCACACAGAGTTGGATGTGGGCCCCCCTGGGTGGGTGCTGCACCCTGGAGTAACCTATGTTCTGTCCTGTCATTGTCTTCGACAGCTGTGTGGGAAGGAATTCAACCGCATGCACAACCTAATGGGCCACATGCATCTGCACTCCGACAGCAAACCCTTCAAGTGCCTCTACTGTCCCAGCAAGTTCACCCTGAAGGGTAACCTGACACGCCACATGAAAGTCAAGCACGGGGTCATGGAGAGGGGCCTTCATTCTCAAGGTAAGCCATCTCCTAGGGAGCCCCCAGGGCTGCCTGGGCCAGTGGATAACAACTGGGAGCTGGTCTTATTTTTAGGGACTTTCTTTGGTGGTGGCGGGTGGGGGGGGGGGTGGCAATTCTTCCTGTTGAAGAGGGAGAGTAATTTTGAAGATCATAGCACAGGAGCAGGAGTAGGCTTGCAATGTTACTAAAGTGAATGTAATGCGAAATCTGAAGCTAGGAAGTAAAAGTGAATTATAGAGAGTAAACAGCATAATGCACTACTCAGCACCATGATGGGTTCTTTTCTCCAGCTGCTGCATCAGAGGCCTTGCCTTTTATAATATTCACAGCAACTCCAGGCTGGAGGACCCTCTATTACTCTATTTTATAGATGAGGGAACTGAAGCTTCAAGATATTAATTTGCTCAAAGTTACTCAACTGAAAAGTGGCAGAGTAAGAGTGTGAGCACAGGCCTGCCTGACTCTAGAGCAGCTTTATTCATTGCACTGCTGTCAGAGCCATGCAAGTTTTCTTTTCCTTCTAAAAATCAGGTCTGCAAGCTCAGCTGTCAGAAGTATGTCTGCAGCAGACTAGGTCTGCTCTACCTGATCACAACCAGGTACCCCTGAGGACAGGTTCTGGTTGAATGTCTAGATACCGCTTACTCGTTTTCTTCAGTTGTCCCCACCACCCTCAGGGCCTGACTGTTGGCTCACTGGGTAGAGGGGTTTATGTTCATATCAGGTGGAGAGCTACCATGCACTTGCTGGCTGCTGAACAACTCATCCCTACCAGTCCTCAGACTGAAACGAAAAGTGAGGTCCTCTCACCTCACTGTGCGGGCCCACATGGGCATTGGAGACTCTGGACGTTTATGTTTAGGGGGCCCTGTTGTGGGATGGGCTCCTTGGCCTGAATGGAGTATCTTTCTTTTCTTTTTTTCAAGATGAAAATACCCTTTTTTCCCCGTCATGGTAAAACATGTTTGCTGTAAAAAAAATAATAATACATTAGAAGCAAAAAGGAAAAGGAAAAAGGCAGCTAAGAGTTCATTATTTGTGAGATTAGGGCATTTATCCTTTCAGACATGTTTTGTGAGGGAGGGAGAGAAAATCTGCACTATAAATAATTCTTTTACTTCAAATATGTGGGGAATACCACTGTCTGATCATTAGTAGGCCTCAACACCATCCACATCTGTTTCATGGGAGGGAGGTACTAAGATTTCTACAACCAGATCGCTGTCATGAAACAGATCATTGTTTTCACAGCCTCGCTCTGTAAAATGTGGTGATCGGCATCTATACATCCACATTTGCGTGCACCTGCGAGGTGAGCTGCATACTTTAGATTCTCAGTAGTGTAATTGCTAAGTCAGAGCTATCTGCTTCGTTTACAAATTTTGGTGCATACTGCCAAATTCACCTTACAGGGCTTCTGCCACTGAGACTCCACCCGTGGCAAAGCCCATGTCTGCATCCTTACTGCAAGCGTATCTATTTTTAAAACGTAAAATCAAACTACATTAAATGACCCCGGGTACCACCCGACTACCCATGTTCATGACTCTTCCTGGTGCCTGAACACTGCCTTTGCCCTCACAGGTTTTGGAAGGGGGCAAATTGCCCTGGTGCAGACGGCAGGGGTCCTGAGGAGCCTGGAACAGGAGGAGCCCTTTGACCTTTCCCAGAAGCGTCACCCGGGGAAGGGGCCTGCATTCCAGTCAGATGGGGAGAGCATGAGGGGCAGCTCCTGCCATGAAGAGGAGGAGGATGACAACTGTGATGAGGTGGAACAAGACAGCCCGGGCCTGACCCCCCAGACCAGGCAGCTCTGCACACCCCAGAATCCACCCGCCAAGCCCGAGCAGGCCCCCATGGCACTGGAGGAAGCCTGTGAGGAAGAGGAGGAGGAAGAGGAGTTGGAGGAGGAGGAGGATGGCCAGAAAGGAGAGCGTCAGGAGAGCAAGGACAATCTTGGGGCAGAAGGTGGTCAGGAGAGAGATTTCGCCTGCAGAGATGAGTGTCTCAGCCTCCAGGCTCCACAGAGCACCCGGCGGGGCCCCTCCTTCTCTGATTACTTGTACTTTAAGCACAGAGATGAGAGTTTAAAAGAATTACTGGAGAGGAAAATGGAAAAACAAGCAGTGCTTTTAGGTATCTAAGTGGACAGTTTTAAAATTACATTTGGAAAATGAGAACTAGGCAGTTCAAATATAGCTTTCTGCATGAGCTGACATTTGTTGGAGACAGGCAAATGGTGCATATCTTTACAAATGGCTCAACTAAATGAGCAGGGACTATCTTCAGTAATGTAAATGCTTCCTGGGTCATTCATCAGGCCCTTAATTTTTACCACACCTGCAGGGTCTTCAGTGTTATTTTATACATCTTCAGTAAAATGTACATATTTTTCTATATATTTCATTGTAAACTGGTGTTGAAGTGCTTTTAGATATTCTATTTTCTTTTGATGAATATGTAATACATGGTAAATTTCTTTTTAGTTGCAAAAAATATGGTGCTTGATGTTACCTTATTAATATGTTACTTTATTTAACTAGCTAAATTTGTGAAAGTTAGAATATTGTTCAGATAGATGAAAATATTAGTTTTATATATACAAATTACCTTTATTACATAATCAGAAATACCAGAAGTGACTCAGGAGGGTGAGTTAGTGAAGAGGATGGTCTCAAGTAGTAGCTACAGACAGAAGATGCTGTTTCAAGGGACTATGGATCATTTTGACTAAGCGAAAACCAACAAAACTTACATTCTTGCCTGGATCTGCCTTTTCTGCTTAAACCACTTTTATCCAGTGTGACTTTTGAAGCATCTGCCTGCAGGCTAACCCCCGTGTCCTAACGTCCCTCCTTCCACATCGTGTTCCATAAACCACCCACAGGAAGAATTTTTGCCCAGTAAGCGGATGGTTTTCCCTCAGAGCAGGGAAGGTGGGAGAGGAATTCTCCCTGAAATCTAAACTCTGACTTATTAGAGTATTAGAATAACCATGAGCTGATCACCAGTGCTGGAGACTGGACTGTGTTCTCAATACTACCACTAGAATCATCTCAGGGAGCTTTTAAAAAGGATCGATGTTAGGGGCTCACCCACTGAGATTCTGATTTAACTGGTCTGGAGTGGAGCCCCAGCTTTGGTATTTTCAAGATTACCCCCAGAAGATTCTTAGGTGCAACCAGCGTTGAGAAAGTTAGTCTGGGCTAAAATAGTAGTGACAGGTCGCCCTCCCAGAGACTCCATAAATAGTTCTGTTCTGACTTCAGAGTTATGAAGAGAGAGTATGGGGGACCTTGAGATCATACTGCTGACTTAGGCTTTCTTCCTTATTCTGTAGGAGCCACATGAGGGGACACACACACACTGTGTATAGACACTAGATAGACACATGCTTTTTATACTAGAGGATGATGCCTATGATGTGTATGGTCACTTAATATGTTTTAAAATATCAATGCTTAATATGTTTTAAAAATGCTAGTTATTTTTTCCGAGATGCTTGAATCATGATTCCATTGAGTGATGACCACAGTAAAGGTGGGTTGAGCCCAGCAGGTAGGCGTTCCTTAGGCCCTGGTGTGAGCACCAGGATGTCACATATGTGTAACTGACCATGAACAGGAACCCTCTGGTACCATGTCTGTTTATGTCAAAACAGTCCCTCTTGGTTGTTTTGGTAGTTTCAACTCTTATTTTTAGAGCTAGGTACTGTTCATTCTTTTACTTCCTCTCCTCCTAAAGTTTTCCACACATTTCTTTAGAAAGCCTGCCCCATCTCCCAGGTGCTGGCTTTTTCTGTTGGCCAAGGGGCTTCCCTCAGCCTTTTCTAGCTCTGGCATTGGCTGTTGTGCTTTGCTAACCCCTGACACATTTCTCCTGCCATCTTTCCAAAAGCTCCTTCCCTCAGCCTCACCACCCCTACAAAACATCCAAGCTGTGCAGGTTTCCTTCTGTCATGGTGTCCTGAGGTCAGAGGACCCACAAAGGGGACAGTGAGGGAATGTTGTGATGTGTGCGGTTACAAAAACAACTTTGGGCCAAGAACCTGTTCAAGTCCTCCCAGGGCAACTCGCCTTCCATTCATTATTGTAACTCATCAGTGCCTCTGATGAAATCCCCCTGGAGCCTGGTAGAGTGGACTGTCTGTTGCGGCTCTTAGGCTCCAGTTACATGTCATTCTTTCAGCAGCCATATGTTGAGGACCTACTATGCTTGCTGCGGGTTCCAGTTTGTTCTGAGTGTGCCTAGCTGAAATAAGAATCAGGAGATCTAGAATAAGCGGGCTCTAGTCTTGTCCAACCAAACAAATCCTGTAGGAACGTTTACGGAGCCAGTTAATGTAGAAACGGAGAGAGTATGGTCTAGATTAGTGGATTTCAAGTTGTGTCATGAGGAGGCAGAGGTCTTTCTTAGACCCTTCCAGAGCTGCTAGGGGAGAAGGAGAAACACTCTGCCATGGACTCACTTCATTCCGAGCAGCTCAAATTTCATGTTTTATATGTTACCATGCCAATTGAAATTTCATTTGAAGGGAGACTAAAAGGTGAAGGAAAAGTAATTTTTAAATGATTACAGAGTGTATTTTAAAGCCTGGTTTTAGTTCTTGACTCTGGAAATGAGGCTTACTTAGATGACACCTGATAGCTAATATACACTGACCCTCTGAAGATGAAAGCTAAATCCTTAGTTTTTGTATGTTGAGTGTGTAACATGATGGTGTATCTGAGACAACCCTGGTGTGTGCCTGTTGTCCCAGGGTAATTACTGATAGTGTCACCTTCACTCTCAAAAGTGTCCCATGTAGGCGATAAATTATAAGGACAGACTATGTCTAAGGACAGAACTAGGTGAAAGGTTGGCCAAGAGTTAATTAGCTGACGAGCCTAATCACACAGTCCTGAAGGAGAGCCCACCAGGGCCACCCTCAGAAAATTATGGGGAGAATCACCCGGGGTTGGCAGCGCTCCACGGGCCAGGATAGTATGACGTTTATCACACTGTGCCGCTACCAAATGCTTTCCTAGACTCTGACCACTGTCACATTGAACCAGCTGACCAGCTAAGTGGCACATTTTCCTTTTGAGTCAGGACTAGGATTACCTGGTCTTGCCTTTCAATTCCTCTTTCATTTTCTCTTTTTAAAAATTCGACTTCCCATTGGCCATGAGACTGAGGCTGACCTTTTATAACCCGGCAAGGGTAACTGGGGTATTTGTATATGAGTAGTTGCATGAGAAAGTCCAATGTGCATACTGTATTTATTAAGCCCTGAAGGCATTTAATAAAATATTAACCTTGTGTTTTGATGTAGGATCTCTCTGCTTTGCTGGAACAAAATGTAACAGCTAACATTAAAATCCTTTGCATATTTGGACAAATTGCACCAAATGTTGATTTTGTACAGAGTACTGGCTTGCTATTTAAAAACTAAAACTGTAAGTATGTAGCAATCCAAGTTGTGAATATTGCTTTCTGCTTCAAAGAAAAGGCAGTTTACCTGAAAATAGCATGTAACCTATATTTTGTTAATTTAAGCAAATAAAGATGTTGAAAAAAACCGAGTTCATTATTTGCAAATACCTGACATTTTACAAGAAAACATTCATTGTCAGTATGTTGGCTCTGCCCTCATATCCTCTTCCAGGGTGGTTTCCATCGGTTGGGGTTCTCAGCCCTAGGGAGACACAGGTGTTATGCTCTTCCTGCCTGGAAGCTTAAAAAAGGATTAATGAACCTCAATGCATCTGCAGGCAGTGACATCTCCCTCATCCTCTTCTTTCCTATGCAGAAAATAAATAGTTTTGTGAAGGGTGTCCTGGGGAAGTCTCAGATTAGAAGCAGCATTGCTTTATTCTGCATCAAGTTCTTTGTAGAACAAAGTTCAACCAAAAGGTAGTAAACCTGACTGAGCAAGAGCACAGATTCCAGGGCCAGCCCTGAGATCAAAGACTAGCTCTCCTACTTCCAGTCTTTGGGACTTGCAACCAATTTGTGAACTTCTCTGTGCCTCAGTTTCCTCACCTGTAAAATGGGACTAGGAACAGTAACTTCCTCACCAGGATGCCATGTGCATTAAGTGAGTCGATTTAGGCAAACACTGAGAATGAACCTGGCTCACAGTTTATGCTATATAAGAATCAGCTATTATTGTCATCAACCAAGTGACCAGAAAACTGAATATTCAGCTCACCCTGATCAACAGATAACTCACAAAGCTGTATCACCATGAGAAATTGTCTGTTTCTGAGGGAGCTTCCATTAAATATTATACATTTCAGATGCCAAGCCCTCTGCAGGGTGGTTTATACTCAGTCACATTTAAACCTCATACAGCCTTGAGAAACAAATGTTATTCCCATTTTGTTGATGAGAAAATGGAGGTTCAGGAGAGTGAAGTGACATGCTCCAAATTATCTGGTCAACAAATTCCTCCTTTGCCTCCAAAGCAGGTAACCTGGAGCAGGTTGGTTCTCTGAAAGTAGATGCAAAAACAAATTTCAGTGCAAGATTTTTATTAGGGATTAGCACCCGTGCAAAGAAGACAAAAGAAAGAAGACTAAGCAAAGAGAGAAGCCAAACTGTGATGAAGACCTCAGCCACCGTGTTGTACAACCCTGGGGCAAGGATTGACCCTTAGAATTGGGCCACCGTGGTACAGAGATACCCAGGCTTTTACACCCCTCTGCCCAGTCACCAAACATGTGCTGCCCCAGGAAGGTTATACCACCAAGGCTTATTAATTACTCTCTGTGATGTCCACACAACAACAAATTCCCCTGAAGACATCTTTCTTGGAATGCACCCTGTCATCAAATTGATGGAGCATCTCCTCTAAGACTCCATGGGCCTCTCTGACGAGGGCCAACCTAGAGAGGAAGATGAGCAGAACAAACTTTGTCTGCTGCCATCAGTCAAGAAATGCAATGGATACTCATTTTCTCCTCCCTCCATTACCTGTCTGGATTACTCTTACCATCAAATACCACCCCTACAGTCTCAGTGGCTTTCCAGGTGACGTGACTTAGATCCTCATCCCTAAGGAGTCTGAGCTTTAGTCACCATGTTGCTATGAACTGAAGTTTTGTGCTCCCCTTCCCCAAATTCATATATTGAAGCTCTCATTCCCCCAGTTTGATGGTATTTGAGGTGGGGCATTTGGGTGGTAATGATGTTTGGATGAAGTCATAAGGGTGGAACTCCCAGGAGGGATTAGTGTCCTTATCAGAAGAGAAGGGGACCAGTGCCCTCTCTCCCTCCACTATGTGAGGACACAGCAAGCAGGCAGCCATCTCCAGACCAAGACATGAATTCTCACCAAACAAGTACCTGTCAGAATCTTGATCTTGGACTACTCACCCTCCAGAACTGTGAGAAGTATTTTTTATTTGTTATTTAAGTCAACCAGTCTATGCTATCGTTTTATAGCAGCACAAATAGATGAAGGTACAGGCCTTTTTCAGAATGAGGTTGATATATCTATTCATTTATCATCATACGTGGGTAAGGAAGTGCCAAAAGAAACCCAAGTGGATCACCTGAGTTGTACACATGTTCTCCTCAGCTCACCGTATCACAACAGCCCGACCCCATCTTGATGAGCAGGTTGATTATCTCGGCCAAGATGGTGACACCTCTCCTTCTTAGCTGGCGCCTTAAGATGAGAAACAAAAAAAACCCCACAAAAAACAAAGGCCAGATGGCAGCTGTAGCTTACAATTCTATGGTACTCTTGCTGTGTCCTCAGATGAAAGTATAACTTCTTTGAGGGTGAGAATTTCCAACCCAGTAGAGCCCAGAGTCACGAGGATGTGAAATAAGGTCCCCAGTATGTCGCTGTGATTGATGACAAGTGAAGTCACTCCTGTTTCCACTCTTGGTCCCTGGCTCCAGCCATTTTCCTGTTGAAGACTAGCCTCACATACAAGTCTTTAATTCAGTGAATTTACTAGAGAATGATACCCCCAAATCTTACTTCTTCCCAAGATGCACTCTAGGGAGTTGAATGCTTTGGGATGGTGTATATATGACCCTTTGGACCCATATATGCACCTTATTTACTGTAATGTGAATCCTATGGTTGGATATGATATTGTGTGGGATTCTTCGTTACTAGAACAAACACTCCATAACTCTACCTTGTGCTTAGTAAAGCTGACTGATTTCCTATAAGCAGGAAAGGCAAGCATATACCCAGAGTATGCATCTTCCTCTATGACAAATAACTTCTGACTTTCAATATGAAGGGGACTCAATATATGCAACTTCTCACCAAGTGACTGATTAGTTTTCTTGAGCGCTGGTACTATATTGTAAGCTCAGCATCAGTTTTTGTTGCTGGCATGTTAAATATTCAGTAGTGGCAGTAGCAGATAATTCTCAGTAAAAGCATTTCACATTTTTGGCCAATGTACTGCTTCCATCTCTGCCACTGTGACCAATTCGTTTATATGCTCTTTGTGCAAGTACTGGAGTGGTTGTTGACAGAGGACTGAAGTCAACTGGCAAGTTCATTTTGTCTGCCTGATTATTTAGTATTTCTTCCATGGTGGATGCTACCTGCTGGGTGTTAAAGTATGATACAAAGATTGGCATACTCTGTGCCCACTTCCATATGCATATATAGACAACTCCACCCTAGACAATAATAATGAAAGCCTACTTTTATTAGAATGGGCAGGAATTGACTCTCTGCAGAAGAGTCAGTGAATTTGAGAAATAGTGGAGAGAAGAAGACAGCTCTGTGGAAACAAAGGGAAAAGCGTTCCAGACGGAGCAGACAGCATATGCAATGATCTATTGTATAAAGGAATATGGCCAAGTAAGAAGATAGTGCTGTAGAGCCCAGCAGAGCAGACAAGTGACGCAGGATGAAGCTGACATGGAAAGCCATGAGAAATAATGAGATTTACACTTTGAGAGCTCATTCTAGCTGTAGAGTGGACGGAAAGGAGCCAGAATGATGCGAGGAATCCATTCAGAGGTAGTTCTAACAATCTGTGCGAGGTGGTAATGGCCTGGATTCTAAAGGCAGCAAAGAAGAAGCTAGATGTAAGCCGCTCAAAAATCTATTTTGGGAGCTGTAATCGACTTGTCCTACAGAAGGAAAACGTTAACAAGACAAATACACAATTTGCCAAGTAGAAAAGAAAATGCCACTTGATATAAAGTCCGTCTCCCCACATAATGACAGAAGGGATGAGTGAGATTTTAACAGTTATCATAAACCCATGTTCCTTCATCGGTTGGCCGGAGAGCACCCATTTACCCAGGAACGTGTGTAGAATTAAGTCCATCTGGTTTCTCTCAGTTTTGTTCTGGTTTATAACTAGTGAAGAAGTAAATAATCCAGAACGAGGCTTCTCAGGAACAGATCCTGGGAAGAAACGGCCAAAGTGAGGACAAATGAGCACAGGGTCAGAAAATCTGAAAACCAATGGGAAATGGCTCCAACCTCAAGACCATAAGGTGAGTCTGCAAAGAGTCCTCTTCATCCCTATAGGCCCCAAGGCGATCTCTGGTCCAGCCAATACAATAATGTATGTAAATAAGCAACGTGGTCAGGGAACAGTCAATCACTTCTGCCATTTCTACTAGCTAAATGTCCTCCAAGCACTTTTCATTTTCAACTATTCTATTTTCCAAGAGTGACAGTCCAGCTACCTGGAAAATTTTATCCTGAGCACACCTTATTCTGCAACAATGTAGAATAAATGAAATGTCATATTTTAAGTCCCAGAGTGAAGTGGCCCATGGCACCACAGACAGCACCTTAAGAAGAAATAAAAAGCAAATACATGTGGAAGGAGTTTGTGCTTCCCTTTAAGAAACACCGAGTTCTTAGCAGGCCTAGAAGACTCGCAGGAACATGGCTGATGGTTTTTCATATCTTTTCTCCAAATCTCCGAAATCTTCAAGCTAAAAACTCTCTTCCCTGTGAAAATCCAGGTGTGGACGCAGCCTGGGTCTCTGAAGCACTGCGGCATTTCATTTTATTGCACAGCAGAGCTGAGCCAGGAGTAACATCCAGTTGCATTACAAACTTGCTCTGTAAGAGGAGGAAGACATGCTCACTTGATAGCTGGGGAGTGACCCTTCTAGGATCCCTGGGGACCCAGTATCAGTAGCGCTCACCGTTTCCTCTTCCCTGGATTCAACAATATATTAAGAGAGAAAAAAAAAAAATGAGGAGGCTGACTCTTTTCATGATTTTCCTTTTTAATTTTTGTTGAAAATGGAACTATGTTCTCTTGATCCTTCAAACAAATGGAGGGGAAGTAGAAGACCAAAGTTTCTTTCAGGTTCCCCAGAGAGGGTGGCTGTTTGTAGTGTGATGTGAGAAAAGTCCTTGTGCATCTGCTGCGTTGTCACATGGTACCAGAGTGATTTGCAGTCGGAAGTGTGGGATGAAGACAATTTCTATAGAAGAGAAAGTGATGGAGTCAGTCTTTGAATCAAAGATCTCGATTTGCCCTTCATCTCGAAGACGTGCTTCCCCTGACCTCCACGCCCCCATCTTTATTAGATGAAAGAAACCCAGAACACTCTCTGAACTTGACCCAAACAAGAAGTCCAGCCAGAAATCCCTGTTATTCAGAATGCACTGGGACAGAGAGGGTGAGAGGGTGAGAGGGTGCATGGAAGGACATGCCTGAGATCACAGAAGCAATCTGAAGAGGGAGGCTCGTAATGTTTCTGGCAACATGCCTAAAGAATCATTTCAAACTGGCATTTGAAATATGCATTGCAAGTTCTTGCAGGAGGCAGATCCTCATAAACAAATGATCTTTGGAAGGAAAATGGATAAATACATTAAGAGACATCTGAAAGTATTACAAGGATACTTCTTTCCATTTAACAATTCATCACATTAAGCATGTTGGAAAACAATTAGGTTTTTTCTAGGAAGTAGTAATAATGAAACCAGCCTCCATCCTGTGTCAGATGAGGGGATGGATGAGGCAAAATATAGTCCTCATTCTGGACTTGCTGTGACCATAGCTTTGTCATTTGTCATTGTTGAAGAACAGTTTTCTTCCAATTTGTAGCAAGTATAGAGAAGAAAGAGCTTCACCTAGAGTGACAGGTTATCCAAGTCTGATATTTAAAATTCTCAGTGGTGGTTTTGTAAGACTGTATACACACAGTATTGAGTCAATTATCTCTTTTCACTCCTTAAAAATCTATTGAAAATAAAAAATGAAATCCCCAGCTATAGTCAAATCTTTTCAGGAAGAAAAAGTGAAAAATCAAAGAAAGGTTATGCAGCGCCTTAGAAACAGATAATTACAATGTCAGCCTCCCCATGGGACATTCAATAAACATTCATCCAGTAAAATGATGCGTCTCTGTGAAGCAAATGCTGCTGACATGATCTAATCCCTTAGAAGTCGTGCTAAACCCCTATTTGAAGATGCTGGTGAGTTTATAGTTTTCAAAGGGCTTCTCTTTCCAAAAGCTCCCCATGCCTTCATGCTGCTAATTCCCTTACCTTCCTGCAGGAACACTTTACTTTTGATCTCAGGTTTATCTGCTCAAATGCTCTGCCTCATTCAAGCTGTTAGCTTTCTGAGCGAAAGGGCTTGCCGTCTTTGAGGGTCCATCATCTCCAGCGAATTTTTAGACAGACATTGAGATTGGGCAGAATCACTCTCGCTACTTCTTGGGATATTTTAAGAAGGTGATATGATTGATATATGAATGTTCCAGGAAAAAGCTTCAAGGCATCCTGTACAAAATTCTACTGTTCAGAAATAAACATCTTTCCCTTTTGTCTAAGTAACACTCTCTGGACAAGAGAGAAGCTTCCAGAATGGTGGTAAGGATCCCAGTGAAATCTCACCCCTACAGAGACCACCATTAAACTGGTAAGAATGCACAGACACCATTTGAAATCTCTGGAGATGGACCACAAGGCTATGACAATCTAAGAAATATTTATGCAACAAAATCTAGAGAGACTCAGCAGGAACAGCGGAAAACCATGGCAGCACCATCACACCTAGTGCTCTGTAATATGGAAGGCTATTCCAGGGAGCTTGACAACTAGTGGCAACGGCCATCTCCCCAGCTCTGTGCAGACTTATATGGAGTGGGTGGTCAGGCAGAGCTGGTGGCCCCCCATCCCAAATCCTGCTCAGTGATGAGGAGCTGAGTGGAGGTACGGGAGAAGAGCTGCGTATTCCCCACAGCTTTGTGTGGTGGAGAAACGACTCTAGAACATTTGGAAGCCACGTGGCAGCTTCCATGCCCTCCAGTTCCTGGTGAAGGAAAGCTATTCTAGACCAACTGAGCAGACCATGAACACCAGCAGATCCCATTTCCCCTGGTTTTGTGCTAAATCAGAGCTAGACGGGGAACTAGTCACAAACATCAATTTCCAGAATCTTTTTTAATCAACCCAATCAGACTTTTCGCACCCATTAAAAAGTAACTTCTCACTCTCCCCTACTCCCGGTGCCTGGTAACTATAGTCTACTTTTTGAATCTATGAATTTGACTAGACAACTTTGTATAAGAGGAATCATGTGACGTGTCCTTTTTATCAGGTTTATTTTACTTAGCATAATGTTTTCAAACTCATCCATATTGAAGCATGTGCCAAAACGGTGCTCTTTTTAAAAGGCTAAATAATATTCCATTGTATGTATAGATCACATTTTATTTATCCATTCATCTGTGGATGGACACCTGGGTTGTTTCCATCTTTTGACTCTTGTGAACAATGCAGCTATGAACTTTAATAGAGAAATATTTGAGTTCCTACTTTTACTTGGATATATACTTAAAAGTTGAATTGTTGGGTCATATGATAAGTATATGTTTAACTTTTTTAGGAACTGCCAAACACTTTTTCACAGTGGCTGCTCTCACACATTTCCACTAGCAACTCTCAAAGATTTCAATTTCTCCACATCCTCACCAACACTTGAAATTTTCCATTTTTTTGATAATAGCCAACTTAGTGGGCATAAAGTAATATCTCATCATGATCGTAATTTTTTAATAATTAAAACATTTGTATTTGTTTATCTATTCAACTGTTAATTCTGAGATACATATTTAGTTTTATAATCTTTTCCTTTTTTTCTTATGAAGATAAAAATAGAAATAAAAAGGTAGGCTGGACCTTTTTCCTTATGAATAGAAACTGTATGCCCTGGTGATTTATGTGGGTTTTAGTCCTGTTGTCTTATGCTTCCTATTCTTCAAAGGACAAGGTTCCTACTTGACTTCTGAATAGAAGTCTTTATTCCAGCAAAGATGTGTAATTGTTTTATCAGTCCAGTTTCTTTTTCAGCCCCGATCTTATTTTTCCTTGACCTTTACCAGGTGACCCAATAGCTATAGCAAGCTGGCAGTACCCTTGACTGGCCCTAGGAAACCTTGCAGCGAAAAGACGGGGGTAAGTCTTTGCTGGGACCTGTCTGTGAATAGCAGGCAAGCACTGCAACTGCCATTGGGTTGGGCATGTGGGAATGGGGACATGCATGCAGTGGAACATGAACCCAATCTGGGTTCAAGTTGTTGGGAACAATCTACCTGTTGCTTCCAAATTTTAAACAGAAATATTTCAAACCAGCTAAAAATACCCAAATACCTTTATAAGACTGTTTACTTGAACAGAAAGAACCAATGTGATCCACTTAGTGGTAATGAGTCATTTATAAACCAAGGTCTATACAAGTGTGGAAAAAGATTCATTCATCAAAACCTTGATACATATGCTTTAAGTTAAACATTTGTATGTAGCATTTGCTACCATTATTTTCCCACTTAACATTTTTAATTAACTATTTTTTACACATTAAAATAAACTCATATGTACAGGTTCCCCATTCCTCATACATATTTCATCACACCCTGTCCTCCACCAAATCATCAAGTGTTCTTTAGTGTCCAGTGGACCCTGCCACCATTTGTCCACCCTCCCCCACCGCCCAACATCCCCCACCTCCATCCCCTTCCCTGTTGGTGACCTCAGTTTTGTTGCAGGTGTCCAGGGTTGGTATTGTTCCATCTGCTCCTTGTTTTGTCTGTTCATTTCCAACAGTGAGATCATTCAGTATCTATCTTTCTTCTTTTGACTTATTTCACTTAGCAAAATCCCCTCTAGTTCCATCCATGTTGATTCAAATGACAGTGTTTCATCTCTTCTAAGGGCTGTGTAGTATTCCATTGTATATATGCACCACATCATCTTTATCCATTCAGCTGATGGTGGGCACTTAGGTCATTTCCAGTTCTTAGCTCTCGCAAATAGGGCTGCGATAAACATGGAGGTGCATATAAATCTCTGTGAATGAGTGTTTTTGTACCTTTTAGGTAAATACCCAGATCCCACTTAACATTTTTAAAGGGAGGGCAATCGACAACAGTATTTACTCACTCAGCGAATGTTTCCGAGCAGCTGCTCTGAGCTCTGTGACAGGCAGAGTGCTGTGAGACACTAGAAATACCAGAATGAGCATTCACAGTCCCAGCCCAAATGACCTGACGGCCATCACTATGACTACCCGAATAAACACAATGACCAGCAGAATAATTAAGTTTCTGCTGAGACAATGCTTCTAGAACTGTACTTATGGAAATTAATTATTCAAACTGTTATTTAAATTAAGCCTTTGGTGGAATTTGGTAGACGTAGCTAACGTAGACACTGCCCCCTGCAAATTTTAAACATTTTCCTGAGCACTAGAATTTCCTTTTCTGGGACTTAATAAAGCAACAGTGGAGGACTTGAGTATTTAAGAATCATGCAGCATAGTTTCTGCCATCCAGCAGTTTTTTTGTATTTATCTAAGCAATGAAGTACGACATTTCTGTCACAAGGTGCATGGTTTAAGAAGACATTTTAAGTCGAGTCTTACATTTATATCAAACTGAAAAATGCACAAAGCCCTTGGTCCTTTGGGAGCTCAGAAATGTCCACGAGCTGCCATTCTTATCATGTGAAGACGGAAAATGATGCATCTGAGACCCATCCCTCCCCGAGTCACCTGCCCCACAGTAAGCTTGCGAAGTCAATACTAGAATACATGTTTCTCAAAAGCAGCCCTGGAATCTTTCTACCCAATCATATTCATGCTTTCATTCCTAAAGAATCACATTTCCCCTTAAATTATTCTGGGTCACTATGGGCCTGAAATGCACCAGTGCCCAGTGTTTCTAAAACAAGAACATGAGGTCAAGTCAGACTCCACATGAATCCTGGCTCTGCCGCTTTGTGTGGCTGCGTGACCTTGGAGAGACTATTCAGACTTTGTGAACTGGTTCCCCATCTGCCAGATAGAGATGATACAGGGCAATGGTAAGAATCGTGGGCTTTGGATGAGGGCAGACCTGGAGTTTTATCCTGGTTCCATTTTACACAAGCAATCTAAAAATTCTTCTTCTCTAAGCTTCAGTTTTCCTAGCTGCAAAACTGGGAATCCTATTGCATCTACCGCCTAGAATTATAAGATTTCAATAGGATAAATCTATTTAAAGCCTAAAATAAAATAAACACACATATACATTAGTTCCTATTAGACTTAGCACAGTGACTGTATGGAAATGTGCTTGGAGCAGAGTCTGACACGCAGGTGACGTATAAACCTTGTCAATCTGTCCTCCCACCCCCTCTGAATTGACCTGAACATAAATACAACTTGGGGGTGATGACATAAGGCTAGGGATAACTCTCCCATACCTGCACCCCTTGCCTTGTCTTCTCATTTTATTCCGTTTCCCCGTGTTCCCCATATAGCAGATCACTCTTCCAAGTGACAGAAATACACATGCCTCCTTGTCATGTAACCCAGTCAGCAACAAGAAGATAGATCCTTGGCCAGGGCTGACTAGAATTTGCATTCTCTTCATGCAAGCTGCATCAAAGGGCATCTGAAGGGAATGTACCTCCCCGACTGTGACAGACAATCAAGCAGAATGATAGAACCAGGTGCACTTACTGATATTCCCCATGCCAGCGCCAAATTACAGCACATTAATGCAACTTCAGAGAAAGTTTTAGACTTATGTGACTTCCAGTACATTGAGAAAGAATAACTTTTAACTTTTAAAAGAAGAACAATTTAGCAAGCAGGTGGTACAGATTTTAAAGGTTTCTATTACACAAGGCAAACGATTAATGTTACCCTAGGTCTGTGGGGTGATATAGACAGCAGTGTTTTTTGAATTACATATCATGAGCCACTAATGGGTCATGAACTCAAGTGGATTGAAGCCAACACTTTTGTAAAACAGAATAGAAAATATTGCAGAGTATATATAATAAGATGAAGTGTTTTGGGTGATACTTTTTTTAAAGATAGATAGATGCATTGCAATGTGTTATTATTGGTTATGGTCAAATAGTTTGAACACCACTGAAATACTAGATGTACAGAAATATATTTGTGTATTTTAGCAACACAAATGAAACAAGCCACTCCAGATTAAAGAAGTATATGCGGATAATGGGAAATCCAAGTCATACAGCCAATGCCTTCCCTTCATACTGTTTCTTTATCACCAAAAGGTTGTGTCTGAGAGAGAGGGGAGAGTGATCAGAGAGGATGGGGGGAGGAAGGACCACAAAAGAGTGACTTCGGGGTAGTTTCTTTTCTACAGGAGCTGTGTCCATGAGGGAGAAAAACTGGCTGAGTCCCAACAAGTGGGAAGACTTGATTTTTAGCTCCTAACGAGTAAAAGCCAAATACTTTCCTTTCCTTTGGCTCTTTCATAGTATCTCACAGTAGGTGTTTGAGAACTTTGCACTGACCTGCATGTCTGCTCTGGACCCAGTGATGGAATTGTTGAGGTGGTTCTCATTTCAGTGTCTTCTTAGAACTCACCTATAAGGTCTTCAGGTGTTTTCTCTGTGGTCACATAAAGTGCCCCTTGTGTGGTGAGTACATTGGGGGTCTTCAGGCAGTTCAGAGGTGAGAGAAGTTCCAGCATTTAGATGAGAAGCAGGGGTAGATACAGACACACAGCTCTGACAGATCAGTGGCAGACAGTGACTGAGCAGCAGGGTATCAGCTATTCCAATTCTAGGGATTGATTCTGTACTTTCACATGATTTGTGTTCTGAGAAGATCATGTATGTGTGTGTGTGTGTGTGTGTATACTTTAAGAATTTTTAAATGCCAAAATAATCTAAATTATAAAGGGATTATTATTACAGGGGATTACCTAAATAAATGATACCTACTTCCAAACAATGGAATACTATACAATTGTGGAAAAAAAAGAGAAATCTATTTATGGGCTGATATGGAATGATTCTAATCACATAAAAATAACTTCAACCTTCTTAGACATATTTCTAAAAGTATAAATATGTCTAAGTGTTCATGGAAACAACCTAAATGTCCATCAACAGGTGACTGGAAAAAGAATCTGTGGTGTATATACTCAATAGAATTCTATGCAGCTGAAAATATATGATGAAATTGTGCCCTTTGTCACAACCTGGATGGAATTAAAGGGGATCATGTCAAGCAAAATAAGCCAGAAAGAAGAAGAGAACTATAGAATGGTTTCACTGTTTTCACTCATATGTGGAATATAATGAAATGAAACAAATGAACAGACACACCCCACAAAGCTCACCAGGCACCAGAGAGTCTACTAGGAGTGGGAGTGGGGAGGGAAGGAAGGAGGGAACAAGGAGGTGGTAAAAGGCACTAGAACTCTGGTGGTGGGTGTGGCGTGAAATGCACAGATAGAAATGTGATTTCAAGATCCTAAAATGCATATAGCACTATTACAAAAGAAACGATAAAATTATCATTAGAAAACACAGGTGTCTGAAAGTTCGGAAGCTTCAGAAGCGTTCAGAGGTTCAGTTGTGGCTATCACAGCTCAACTGCTCCTTTTGCCCAAAGCCAGTTTGTCTTCTTCTGTTCCATAGGTTATTTATTGCTGTGCAATGAATCACCCCAAAGTTTAAGAGATTTGAAACAACCACCATTTTTATCCAATAGGTTAGGAATTCAGGAGTTACTGATTGGGGTTCTAACTTACGGTCTCCCATGAGGCTATGGTCAACTATGGTCAGCTGATGAGTTCCTTCCACACCAGACAGAGCCTGATACAGAGTATTTGGTTGAGACAGGGGAAGGGGAAGCTACCATGCCCCCAGCAGTGAGCACACCAGTGAGGCTCAGGGGCTACAGGTAAATCATATTAGAACAAAAATATCTTTTCTCTAAAAGCCTCCTGAGGAGGAAATTCAATTACCTACATCAATATTCTCTCTGGCTGTGGTTTCAGTCTGCTTTCTTTTATTGTATCTATGCTGGGCATGGAGAATATATGCTCATCATCATTTACCCAACATCCCTTTAAGATTTAGTGATTAACTCCTTCTCTCCCTTTCCCCTGAAGTGGTTAAATAATGTCAATCCTATTATATCTTTTTCCTTCACCATTCTTTTCGTTATTTTCTTGTTTGCATGGATGAAAATGGAAATGTAGCCTGGAGCTCTGAATTGCATCCCCTTACAAAGACTGATATGTTCAAAATTATTGAGGACAGGCCAGATCTTTTTGTTTTCTGTCCCCCATAAGCATCAAGCCTCGTCACAAACATCTTTTCCATTGTGTGTCTCAATCATTGATGTAGGAAGCTAATTTGATTGGGAAAGGACTGGTGACAAGGGCTGGTTTAAGGACTCTGGCCTCTTTATAGCCATCAGCCCCTGTCTCCATCAATCTTAAAGCTGCCCTCAAACTGGACAATGGGGAAGAACACTTGGTGATTTGGTGGAGGGCATGGTGCGTTGAAATATATCTAAGAAATAGGGAACCTATACAGAGGAAATGATTTTAATGTGTAGAATAATTACTACAAAGAAAAAAAAATTTTTTTAAGCTGCCCTCAAAGAAAACTGCACCCTAACTAAATTCTGCTTTAAATAAGCTTCCTAGGTCCTTCAATCACCATTTTCATCCTGATACCATTTTGCATTGATGTTCAGGAGTGTCTGGGGGTTTGGTACATTGTGTGATAAATCATCGCTTTGACTTTTCGGCTTCTACTTACTTATGGAAGCAGATGATGGGATTCTAAGATGTCTCTTGATTTTCACTTTGCTGCTAGATTAAAAGAATAAAGGATATTTCTTTCTTTGAAAACTATGGTTTCTATTCAATCTTCACAGTCCCTTTAACCCAGGCTGTCATACCCACACCTCCAGAGAGTCATATAAGAGAGCTCCAGTCTCTTACAACACTCAGCGATAAATGGTCATGACTTACTGCAGCCTTTCCTACTCTTAAATCCTTCAACCATGAATTTGGCTCTTAGCTCTCACTTAAGACAAGGATTGTTTCATCCTTAGCTTCCACTACATCTAAGTACCCCCAGAAAACGACTTTGCCCAGTAAATGCCAGAACCTAGAAATGATCCCATGACTACTTGCTTGGTTGTTGTCAGATCTTGTGACTTCACTGTTAAAGACAGTCGAAAGGAAAGGGAAACCAAGTCAAGGGCAAGTTCCAAATTTCCACATTAGTATGCCCCTGAAACTACAGGCCATCCCAGTGATAGTTTCCAACGTAAAATCCTAATGGGCCTCTCAACTCATCTTGACAGCTGTGGTTTCTCAAGAGTCATCAACTTCTCTAATAAAGCCCAATCCTTTCAGGAGTTGATGACACCTGCATATGACATTTAGGACTATGTGTGTGCCTTACATCCATTTCAAACAAAGTCCCTGGAGACCAGAAAGGTTAAAATGCCTCATCTCCCAATTTAGCTGTCATTATGATTTGTTAGTCAGGGAAGTTCTCCTGGATGACATGAAATACTCATTTACAGAAAAAAAAATCAAGAAATTTTGAAAGTCTTATCAAGACTTTTCTATCACCATGTCATTTCCTTAATCTCACCTTTCCAATAACTAATGCCACCAAAGACTTCTTCTTTGAGTCAGTGACTCTAAGATATTAGAGTAAGATACTAGAGATACAGATACTACTTCTATAACATCTCTATGCCAAATGATTTCCCAAGTGGGCAATATATTCTGTGGAATTTATTCAGAATGAGGGATAAGCTGATGACATAGCTCACCTATTCTGATCAATATAGAACTGGACTCTATGCTTGGAGGGTGTTTGAAAGGCTCTCAGCCATCACATGTCTATGTGCTCATCGGGGAGCAAACAATAAAATCAGAAGAAATTTTTATTCTAGATAGAATATTGAAGGTCCAGGCATTGTGATATTATTTTATCCCTTATTGTTGAAAATTCTGTCTTTAAAGGAAGATGGAAAAGATAAATGAGCTGCCAGCTACAGAGCTGGCATATCAGGGCTTAGCATCAATTACTGGCAAAAGTTGAGGGTCACTTATGAAGCCTTAAAGAAAGACGAGACACTCTCTGGAGGTCCATAGCACAGCTATGGGGGGATCATTAATGTTATTATAGGGTAATTGATGATTTTAGGAGGAAACAATGGGAAAGATTCAGGAGCAATATGATTTCCAATGCCTATATAATAAGCCCAAAATAGGATTGCTGAAGTAATTAAATATTTTAATTGGGTAAACGCACTTGCTTCTTGAAGTTCCTTTCTAAAATATTTGGAACCACAAGTAAATAGCCTCTCACTGGCTTTGTTAAAATTGGCACAGAGATTGCTGGTATTCCTGGGACTTTGACTCTTCAGATGCCCATGGGAAGTCTCATCCTGCTAAAAGCAGAACATCTCATAAATTCCTAACAATGCATTTTTTCAGAAGCAGATGGATCAATAAACGCAATACTGACCAGTGCTCAATTCTGAGAAAAAGGTAGGATTTCTTGATAAACTTGCAGTGAGGAAAACCAGGGGGCACAGTATCTCTTAGACATTTATTGGTCTTTGGTCTTCTAACTTGTATTCACCTCAAAGGGTAATTCCCTTTGGAGTGATTACTCCCCTACAATTTCGTGCAGTCTTCAGAGGCATGTCAGTCAGGATCCCCTCCTTTCCTCTAGCCAAGGGATGGATATCAGACTTACTGAACCCAACAAGATACACTATCTCTTCTAGGACTTTCCATTCTAAGTAGACTGACATAAGGACAGAATAATTCCTGCTGGAGAAATTGCTGGACTACCTAGTTCTGTCTGTTTCTAAGCCTGGTTCCACTCTTCTCATAAGTTTGTGAGTTTCTCGAGAACTGCCCCAACAAATTCCATTTTTGTTTAACTTAACCATAGTCTGTTTCTGCGGCTACAATCTGATATCTATATTGAATATGACATACATTCTTTATTAAATATGGCAGTCCAATCATCCTTAGCCCAGAGTAAAATAGGGTATAAGGAGGCATCTAAGATTTCAAAAGCTAAAAGAACATGTTGACACAGCTAAAGCCTACATAGGGTAAGACTCTACAAAAAGTGTATCTGAAAATATGATTTTATAAAATGGTTTTAGTGTGAAGAAAAAGAGAAGAATATAAGGATCAAATGAGTGGCTAATGGGTTACTTCAGTGAAATCAGATTGTAGAAGATCACACACAGGATCAGAGAATAGTACATTACTAAGAGGAAAAGGAAAGGCTGGTATAAAAGTAAAAATCATAGGTGGAAGGCTGAAACCAATGGGAAAAAATGAATCAAAGCTTATGAAAACATCTAGAAGCATCAAAATGATCTTTGGTTGTATATGATCAAGGGAAAATGGCTGGGACTATGTACTGAAGCTGATGTTCTAAAGCTAATGAATGATGGAGGGTGTGGGAGGATGGAATTTCTTCACAACTTTTATTTTGATTCCATTTTCTCTATGAAAGCAAAACAGTCTCAAACCTGAAAGTGTGGAATAAACATTATTTAGAGGTAATTGAAGTCCAACATGGAAGGCCAGATAGTAAAGAGAAAAAGAAGTTTCTGTAAAAGACTTTATTCTTTAGACCAGAAGAAATTCTATCCCGATTTGGGAAGAAAACTAACCAAAGTAATTTGTAGAATTACCATGAGTGATTTTTGGAAAATCAAAAAGAATGAAGTGCTTCAAAATGGGAAGTGGAAAAATGACTATTTCTGAAAGGAGGAAGGATAGTGTATGCAGTACTGGGTTTTGGAATGTATACATAGTCAACTTAATATAAAGTCTGCTTATCTGGGAATTGCAAAACTTAGACGATGTCTGAAGGCTAGCGAGTGGTTATCACGACTAAAAACAAGTCAAGTTCCTCACAGTACCTATCAGAATAAGTTGGAAAACAGGACAGAGTAAGTGTACTAACATATAGATGTCTAATTGGTTGGAAACCATTATCTAATGAATGTTGACTGATAAAGCAATAACTTCTAGAGTCTTGGGCTATGTCCATCAGACAAAATACTTTCTCAAGTACAGCATGTCCGTAAACATAGAAGCGACTTTTTAGCTTAATCAGGACTAGAAGGAATATAAAGTGGATTGAATTTGAGTCTAAAAATTACCTCTGTGTTATATATACAGAAATGTATGGATAATTTGAAGAGACGTTTATTAAAGTTTGGGACAGATCCGCATCAAGATATTCACAGTGATTAACTTTGGGTGAGTGACATTATAAATATTTAATATTCTTTTATTATTTGTCTATATTTCTGACTTTTTTGGTAACAAATATTCTTTTCATAAGAAGAAAAATAATAGAGAATTATTCAAAAAAATATGGAACAATTAAAAAACAGACTGGATGGAAATTAACATGAATAACTGTGAAGTCCTATGTCAAGGTAAAAAAAGAATTCACAAGTATAAAATGGAAGAAAGATGGGTCTTGAGAACAATTTATTTGAAACATATTTGGAAGTCTTGGGCTTAAAATAAATGTCAATATTCACTTGTACCAAAGGGCAAATAGAGGCAATCATAGAATATGCGGCAGTAATAATAGAATATTTAAAGGGGAGAATAGAAAGAATGGTTCCAGTGCATTCTGGTGATATCCCATACAGAACACAACATCCAGTTCTGACCTCCATGTACTAAGATAACGACTGACAGCCAAGAGAGGTCAGAGGAGCATCATCTGAATAGTGACAGTTTGAAGACCATGTCATCTGAGAACTAAGTTAATAGTTTCAGGCCCCAGAAGACTTAAGGGACATGTGACATGCTGCAGCTACAGCTCAGTCAGCCCTGGCACAGAACATGGCAGAACTCATAGATCAGAAAAATCCGCCATGGAGTGGTTCTGATGAGAGACATTTCAAGTATCTGGAAGCCCAGGAAGGTAGACAAGAAACAGAAACATCTTACAGAGGCCAATAGGCAGAGGCCCAGGAAAACAAGAAGTCTCAGGGACCACTGACGGCAGAAATCAGGGACCCAGCAATTTTGGTATTTAGAGGGAGCTGTCCAGTCCCTGAGGAGGTGGGCAATAAAGGAAGAAACTCGAAAGTGGAGATGAACAGTTGACACTGAACAGTGGTTCTCAAACTGTGATTTTCAGACTGGTAACATCAACATCACCTATGAAAGAGTTAGAAATACAAACTCCTGGGCCCACTCAGTCCTGCTGATTACAAGCACCCAGACATCTATGTTTGAACAGGCCTCCCGTGATTCTAATACCGGCTCCTGCTGAGAACTGCTGGTTTAGTGATTAAGCCTGTGGGCTCTAGAGCCAGAATGCCTGGATGTAAATCCCAGCTCTGCCAGTAACTAGCTACGTCATCTCAATGTCTTCATCAGCAAAATGAAGATGGAAATAGTAGCTATACACCACAGCATAGTTGTGACAATTAAATCACATACACGCACAGACACACACTATCTCAGAACTTACATATGACTCTGGCATATGTAATTGCTAGCAAGCATCGTTCTTATTATGAGTCATTAGATCTTGGTGAAGTAGAACCGAAGATCATACTCTTTGACGTGGAAGTGTTAATAGGCCAAGTCTAAACATAATAGAAAAATACTAACCCCTCCTTTGGGGAATTTTTCTTCCTCTTACTAAAGGCAACCCTGACCTACAGCCTAAGTTTGTGCAGAATAGATGTGAACTAAAGATGGCCTGGACCCTCCCTTTGGTTTGGGTTCGATTAGACCAGTCTCCACTCTTCTTCAACCCAGTCTCTATAAAGCCTCTGCAGGTAGAATGCTCCCGGAGAGTGCCTTTCATGATCTCCCCATCTCCTTACTTGTTGCTGCTAATAAGCCTTTCTTTGTTTAAGAAACTTGGTCTGTGTCTTCTGACTGACTCTCAACAAGGGAACAGGCCCACTGAGTTCACTCACAGACCCTCAGAGTCTGAAGTAAACGACCCTTTGACCCTCGCCCGTTAAGGCGGGAAGCTGGAAAGTGTTCGAGTTATGCTAATAAAGAACTTGGTGATGGAATGAGTCACCTCCCCCCAAAGTAGGCTCCTTTCTACTGTACCTATGTGGTCTGAGACTAGGCGACCATTTGCAAGGGATATCATGCAGCAGATTTCCAAATAGGAGGAAAGCTGGAGTCTTGGAGATGCTTTTCATTTTTAGTGGAAGTCCAGTTCCTAGTTCCTTGAACCTTCAGACCCCTGCCTCCGGCCTACTGAATACTGTTTCTATTAGCAGACATGATCCCTCCCCACTGTTTTCTTTTGGCTGACATTTACTTCAGCTTTGGAATCCAGATGTGACCTGATTTTGAGTCTGGAATGAATTAATATGCAATAAGATGAGTTACTGTAATATTAATTGTGCCTTTTTGTTTTTCTTCCTGCCATCTTTAGAAAGAAAAAGGGGGATTTTATCCCTTTTTTCCCGACAAAGACTAGGCAGTGAGATTTTTAATTGTACCTACAAGAGGGAATTAAGGGTGATTTTGTATGATTCAGTAACAGACAGAGAGAGAGGGAGAGAGGGCAAGAGAGAGAGAGGAGCGAGAGGGGGAGAGAGAGGGAGAGAGAGAGAGACAGAGAGGAGAGAGACAGAGAGAGAGAGAGAGAGAGAGAGAGAGAGAGAGAGAGAGAGAGAGGGAG